>PVJI01016833.1:0-37234 GCA_004026765.1 Micronycteris hirsuta
TCAGCTACCGGGGAATTCAGATCAGCCACAGCCAAGACGCTTGTGAGGTAAGCAAGCAAAATACAACCAGAGAAACAAAATAGAACCAGAGACATTGAAGTTTAGAACATTCTGGCAGTAACCAGAGGGGAGGGGGAAGGGGAGAAGGGGGACAAGGGTATTCAGGAACTGCTATAAAGGACACATGGACAAAACCAAGTGGGAGGGGGTAAGCAAGGGAGGGAGGTGGGTTTGCCTGGGGTGGGGGGAGGGTAAATGCAGACAACTGTAATTGAACAACAATAAAATAATAAAATAAAATAAAATAAAATAAAATAAAATAAATTCTCCCAAGGCTGGATTGTTGTAAATAAAGACCTGCTCACTGTAGCATTAGCTGTTGGGTCATTCATCAAGACACCATGTGGATGGGCCCTGGTCTGCTTGGCAACAACCTGGCTCTGGTGGACAGGATAGCTCTTATTTCTGGGTCCCATGGGACTGTAACAATTAAAGAAACAGTTCTTGGAAAGTGACCCATTCCCTCAACACTGAACAGACAATAGTCTAAAATACAACCCAGCCTTTCTGTAATAGAGGCCTACTTCCTTATCTTGGAGCTTCAGACTTAGAGGCAGTCTTCAGGTTTGACATACATGTAGCGGCTATAAACACGCTCTCAGGGAATATAAACTGAAAGAATGTCATCTCTGTGTTCACCCTCTACCTTACTCATCACCCAGAAAGGAGTTTATATATTTATCTGGAGCCCTAACATTCGCAACTGCCAACTAAAAGACACCTCCACAAAACCTGGCTCTGGTGGCTGATGGAATATATCCTTTAAGTTCCACAGGGCTCTGTATATTTGCATTCTTTGAAAACTGCTGGTTGAGGCTCTGGTTTCCAATCAGCCTGAATCTAGTTGCTGATGAGATCCTCCCCTTTGGGACAGGGGACTTGGAATACCATCAACTACTCAGAGCTATTAAAAATAAAATAAGGTGCTTGACAATCACAAAGGTTTCACAGACAACCAAGAACTACTACATGGTTAAACAGTAAGGGTCATCTTCAACACAAAGCCAAGCCTTCAAGACTGTGAGAGGTGGCTAGGTTATTTCATCTAATGCCTGGAAAAAAACAGAGAGTCAAGCAAAATAAAGAAACAAAGAAACATGTTACAAACAAAACACTATAAAACCTCAGAAAGAACTGCAATAAAATGGAGATAACTAATTTAACTGATAAAAGTTTCAAAGTAATGGTCATAAAGATGCCCATTGAACTCAGAAGAAATTAAGTGGATATATACAGTGAAAATGTCAAGAAAGAAATAAAAATATAAAAACCTATTAAACAGAAGTTACACAGCTGAAGAATACAATAACTGAAGTGAAAAAAGATGGTAGAGTAGTTCAATAATAAACTACATGAAGCAAAAGAATGGATTAGTAAAACTCAGAGTTAGGACAGAAGAACTATAGCCCAATCAGAGTAGCAAAAAGATTGCAAATAAGTGAAAATAAGCAATTTATGGAACAAAATCATACAGACTAACATTCATATTATAGGAATCCCAGAACGACAAAAGAGAAGGAAAGGCAGAAAATTTATTGGAATAAATAATGACTGAAAACTTCCCTGAGGAGAGAAACAGACATACAGACCCAGGAAATTCAGAGTGTTCCAAAACAAATGAACCCAAACAGACTCATACCAAGACATTAAAATGAAAATGTTAAAATTTAAACACATGGAGAAAATGTTAAAACCAGCAATATGAAATCACTTTTTACATACAAGGAAAGCCCCATAACATTATGAGCAGATTTTTCAGCAGAAACTTTGCAGGCAAGAAAGGAGTGGCACGATATATTCAAAGTGCTGAAAGAAAAAGTATTCCAACCGGGAATACTCTGACTGGCAAATTTGTCATTCAGAATTAAAGGAGAGATAAAGAGTTTTACAGAGAAGCAAAACCCAAAGGAAGTAGAAAAATAACTACTATAATTAAAGGATGCACATGATAAAAAGATGCAAAATGTGACATCAAAAATATAAGATGTGGGGGAAAGAATATAAGTGTACAGCTTTAGAATGCATTTAAACTTAAGTTATTATAAACTTTATACTGTTTTATTTTTTCTTTTATTGAATTTATTGGGGTGACACTGGTTAACAAAATTATACAGGTTTCAGGTGTGCAATCCCACAACACATCATCTGTACATTGTATTGTGTGTTCACCACCCCCAAGTCTAGTCTCCCTCTACCATCATTTATCTTCTCTTTACCCTCCTCTGTGTCCCCCAATCCTCCTCCCCTGGCAATCAGCTATTGTTTAAAATAGACTGTTTTATTGATAAATATAAGTTGTTACAAGTAAACTCATAGTAACAACAAAGCAAAAAATTATAGTAGATACACAAAAGATAATGAAGAAGGAATCTAAGCATACCACTAGAGAAAGTAATTAAACCATAAAGGAAGAGAGTAGCAGAAGAATAAAGGAACAGAGAAACTCCAGAATGGCCAGAAAACAATGAACAATATGGCTGGAAATATCTACCTATCAAGAATTACTTGAAATGTAAATAGACTAAATTCTCCTATCAAAACACACAGAGTGATTAAAACGGATTAAAAAAACACCCATCTATATGCTGCATACAAGAAACTCTCTTCAGACATAAGGAGACATACAGATGGAAAGTGAAGGGATTACAAAAAATGGATATGAAAACAAAAGAAAATTGGGGTAGTTCTATTTATGTCACACAAAATAGATTTTAATGCAAAAATTGTAATAAAAGGCAAAGAAGGGCATTATATAATGATAAAGGGATCAATTCAATAAGAAGACATAATATATGTAAATATTTTTGTACACTATATAGGAGTGCCTAAATATACAAAGCAAATTCTAACAAAACTAAATGAAAAAATTGAGTGTTACAATAATAGTAGTAATAATAATATTATTATTACAATAATAATACCTCACTTACATCAATGAACAGTTCATGCAGACAGAAAATCAATAAGGAAACGTCCTTAAACAACACTTAAAGCACAGGGATATATACATAGAGCATTTCATCCAAAACCAACATAGTACACATTCTTCATTTTTCTTAATGCACATAGAACATTCTCCAAGATAAATCATATTAGGCCAAAAAAAAATCTTAACAATATTTTAAAATTAAAATCATATAAGTATCTTTTCTGACAACAATAGTATAAAAGTAGAAATCAATTAAAAGAAAAAAACTAAGAAGTTCACAAATATGTAAAGACTTTAAAACATACTACTGGGCCCTGGCCAGGTAGCTCACTTAGTTAGAGAGTCATCCTGCTATGCCATGGTTTGGTTGCAGGTTCAATTTCTGGTAGCGGCACATACAATAATGTACCAATGAACCTTTGCCATTTTAAAAATGAAAATGGGCTGCCAATTTACACCATACACAAGAATAAACTCAAATTGCATAAAAGATTTAAATGTAAGTATTGAAACCATAAAAATCCTAGAGGAAAACATAGGCAGTAAAAACTCAGATATCTCTCATAGCAATAGTTTTTTCTGATATGCCTCCTAGGGCAAGAGAAACAAAGGGAAAAATAAACAAATGGGACTACATTAAATTAAAAAAGCTGCACAGAAAAACTGTCACAAAATCAAAATAAACCCACTGTATGGGAGAACATATTTGCCAATTATATATCTGACGAGGGGTTAATTTCCAAAATTTATAAAGACATATACAAGTCAACACCAGGAAGGCAAACAATCAAATTAAAAAATGAGCAAAGATGCAAATAACTGTAATTGAACAACAATAAAGTAATTTAAAAAAAATGAGCAAAGAACATGAATAGACACTTCTCCAAAGAGGACATATGGAGGGCCCAGAGACATATGAATAGATGCTCTATGTCACTAATTATCAGAGAAATTCAAATTAAAACCACAATGAAATATCACTTCACACCTGCCAGAATGGCCATCATTAACAAATCAACAAACAAGTGCTGGTGAGGATATGGAGAAAAGGGAACCCTAGTGCACTGTTGGTGTGAATGCACACTGGTACAGCCACTGTGGAAAGCAGTATGGAGTTACCTCAAAAAATAAAAAATGGAACTGCCTTATGACCCAGTGATCCTACTTCTGGGAATATATCCGAAGGAACCTGAAGCACTGATTCTAAAGAATATATGCACCCCTGTGTTCATTTAAGAGTTATTTACAATAGCAAAGATTTGGAAGCAACCCAATTACCCATCAGTATGTGAGTGGATAAAAAAGCTGTGGTCCATTTACACAATGGAATACTACATGGCTGTAAAAAAGAAGGAAATCTTACCTTTCATTATAGCATGGATGGACCTGGAGAGCATTATGCTAAGTGAAATAAGCTAGTCAGAGAAAGATAATTACCATGTAATTTCAGTTATATATGAAGTCTAATGGACTAAATGAACAAACAAACAAAATCGAAACTGACTCATAAATACAGAGAACAGACTGCCAGCTGTCAGAGAGGAGGAGGGTTGGAGAGCTGAATGGAAAAGATTAAGGGATTAAGCAAAAAACAAAACCTCATACACACAGACCACAGTATGGTGATTACCAGTGGGAAAGGGGGCGGTGGGAGGTAGAAGAGGGTAAGGGGGGATAAGTGGTGAGGGAAGGAGACTTGACTTTGGGTATTGAACACAATACAATATATAGATGATGTATTGTAGAATTGTACAATTGAAACTGATAGGGGACTCAAGAGTTGGAAAATTTTAATTTAAGGTAAAAAGTTATAAGCCAAGCAAGTAATGTATATGTTAAAGCTTTTGTTTCAGAATCTACACATAAGGCCCATCCTGGCTCCTGGGGAAACAGCCGACCTCCTGTGGACAAGTGGAGGCATCCGGGCCTTTGTGTTCCAGGGAGAGACAACCACCGGATCCTGGGAACAGCTAACTGCCCAGGACAGGAATGTTGCAGTTTCTTTCACCTGAGTTTCTTCCTCCCTGAACTTCAAAACTCCTCACCACACCTTGTTTACGCCCTGGTATAAAAACGTTGGCCTGGAAAGAAAAGACAAGATGGTCTGTTAGGGTATGAACCCGCCATCTTGTATCACTGGCCATCTGAATAAAGCGCCCATAAAGATTCAATTGCTGTCATTGCTTATTGGGTTTGGTAGTGACAGGCAACCCGAATACCGGTCTCTTTTCCAGTTTCAAAATTTATATAATTTTATTAAGCAACGTCACACCAATACATTCAATAAAAATGTTTTTTAAAAAAATATGTGAATTCCTCTGCAAGACTGTGAAACAGGAAGAAGTCACGGTAAAGAACAAAATACTTGGATAGACAATGGATAATAATAAAAAGCAATGTTTAATGTTCTCTGTTTTAAAATGATCAACATTTTAAAACATTGTATTTTAAAGATATTACAACTTACTTTTATTTCATTTTGAAACAAAAAGTAAAATTCCAGCAGTTAACTGGGTTTTTACAGTTTAAACTTTCAGAATAAACTGACAAAACTATGGTGATACATGGCAAATTAAAGTCACATACTCTGTTCCAGATTGAAGTGTACAACTCATGGAAACTCTGAATTTATCAAAGGCAAAATTTCAATTTTCTTTGCCCACAATATCCTCTAAGGGAAATGCTTTCCTAAACAACTGAATGATGCTGACGAACAGTTCTACTTCTCATTAGAGGTAAACGATTTTTTTGTTTTGTTTTGTTTTACTCAATAAACTACGTTATTTCCTCTTGTAGCTCTACCAGCCTGCAGTTCTCTACCGGATATCTGGGTAGAAAGGGTAAGGTTCTTGGCTTTCTCTTCATGCATTAAAAAATAGAACTTAAAAATCTCTCTGAATTGAAAACGACAATGTGAGTTTCTGCTGCCTCCACTGAAAATGTAATCCTGAGTCTGCTAATAACTTACTTTTTAAAGGATGCATTGTTATGAAGAATGGAGACTACAGTGAGGTAATATCTATTTATAAGTTTAAACGGTTAAAATGTTCACTGAAACTGCTGCATGTTTTGTAAAAGGAAATGTGGCTGTCTAGAGGGAAAGCTCCTTTTTCTACAATGTAATATGCAATTGACATAAACCAGGAATCCAGACTTAAATTAAACATTGCTCCTAACAAATTGATGTTAAAAGTAGGATAGTGGTTGATTAAACAAATTTCTTTTAGTGTGAGCAGCGGAGGGGGAAAACTTAAAAATTTAAATCCAGGGTTTTGTCAACCAAATTAAGCAGCATTCAAATGGTAAATACATTTAAATGACTAAATCTTTTCATAAGCTGAGACTTGACATGTTTCCTTTGATTGGGACATTTTCCATGCATGCGTTCTGGGGTGGGACTTGAAAGTTTGAAATAGCACAAAAGGATTTTATCAAGCCCAAGAATCTAGCACAGCTGTCAAATCTCAGAGGGGCAGATTCTCAATTTATGATAAACATTTCTTTGGATGTACTTTTAATTTGAGAACATGGGAAATATTTTAAGAAGTAGATCCAAATGTGTGCTGTCTTTGTTAGAAGGAATTTCCTCCATTTTCCTTACTTGAAATTATAAAATAGGCACTGCCTTTTTTAAAAAGTCTGGTAATTTCACACTTGGAGTTTGATTATTAAATATGTAAGATTATTTAGAATATGGAAAAATTATATACATCCTGGAGAAGTTAGTGCAAATCACCGAAGATATCAGTGAGATCTACTCATATTGTTATCTTCAGCGTATTTTGTATATATTGAATTCCCCCAGATTAAACAGTTGGAGATACTAAATTCCCTTTTAGTAAAGATGACTCAGTAATGATTTTTACAGTGAAATATAAGGATAAAGACTTTATTTTACTACTGGATTTATTTTCCAGAAACAAAATGTAACTAACAGCTGCATTCTACATGAGCATGACTCACAGGATGGCACTAACTGCATATTATGGTTGCCAAGTGGCAACATAATGTTGGATATTGAAAACAGCTCTGCTTAATCTTTTTGACCACAAGTATAGGTGGGGCTTTTCCTCCAACGAAGCAGTTCCGAAGTGGCTGAGACTCGGGACAGTGTATGAAACCCAGGCAGGCAAGGCAGCTGCAGGGCTTTGGGAACCTCCAGAAGAGCTGAGGTCAGCAGTTTTCCTTGGACTGATGTTTCCCTGAAATTGTGTTTTGGCAGGAATATGAAGACAGGACCTCCTCAGCAGACTTGGAAACTCTGGACTGAGTTTTTTCACCCCAATCTTCTCCCCTTCCCTCAACCACCTAGCGAATTAACTTGAGTTAACTTGGAGGAGGCTGATTATTTAACCAGCTTCTGAGGCTGGGTTGGAAGAGGGAGGAAATTAATCACCTCTGTATCCCTAATACCAAAGGTTAACCTAAAGCTCGTTCTTAGCAGGGACTAGGTATTTACTAAATTGTTAGAGTCCTAGGGGGAGGGAGGGTTTGCTGTTGGCTGACTTTACTGAGGTCTTGCTTATTACAGCTGTGAATGTGAGTGTCCTAGATGACTGAGAAATTATTCACTACAGCTTGAGACACTTTTCCACTTGGACAAAATTATTGCTTAATATTGGGAAATAATACTTGCATATAATTTTTGGGGATAGTAAATGATAACATACTACTAGAATTAGATTTACAAATTAGCCACAGCTTACTGTTTTATTTTAAGACTGGGAGAAGGCACCCCCAACCTGTATGTCTCTTAAATTTAACTGTGTGTGCCTCCAACAAGAAATGAAACTATTAGTAATGTATTACTAGAAATTACTTACTGTTTCTCTAAATTCCTATCTTTTGAACTATAAATGTTCCTGGGAGTGGTAAAGGCTAAGCTACAGACAATTCAGCAAATTAGTTTATGAGTTTGATTTATTAGCCAGCTGCTGCATTTTCTTAAACAAGGAAGGTTGGCACTTCAGAAGGTACTAGTTTATTGAAAAGAGGACAATGGGAGGAAAGGGAAGACAATAAAGAGTAACGGAAAGGGAAGTTTGCTGACTTCATACACCATGACTACTTATTAACCAGAAGTGTATAATGCATATGTTCTATACCTAGCCAACAACCTATGAACGAAACTATGAACAGCCCAAAGAGTGAGCAGTGCCGATCATGGGGTTAACTTTTCTGGCTTTAGACTAGATCAATGTTGCTGCATCTCTGCAGTCTACAAGGTTGGTTTGGATTTACCATCAAATTTCCTGAATGTCTTGCCTGAGAGTTGGCTTTGATGGAAGATTCCGTTCAATGGCTGCAGAATAAGCACTTTTTTTTTACTCCCCACCCAGAGACTTCTGAAGGATTTGTAATTGTATTTGCCAAAGCCAGAGAGCAATTTGTGTGTCAAACAAAACCAAGCAGAAACCTATTTCTTAATTGTGGATCAACATTCATGAGAATGAATAGCCTGGAAAGTTCGAATTTGGTAAGTCATAAGATGATTTTCTCCGAAGCGTGTTATATATGAAAAAAAATGAGTTCTCTTTGATTGGTTTCCTCATGCAGCTAGCCAATTGTGTTTCAGCACATTTCAAGAGGAAGTCTTTTTTTAAAAAACTTTTTGTTCTGAAATATTTTTATATTCATAAGAAGTTATAAAAATAGTATAGAGCATTTGTGTATACCCTTTACCCAGCTTTCCTCAATGATAAGATCTTTCAAAACTATAGCACATTATCAAAAACACAAAACTGATATTGGAATAATACTATTAAGTAAACTACAGACTTTATTTAGGTTCTGACAATTTTTACATACATTAATTTGTGTGTGTATGTATAATTCAAGGACATTTTATAACATGTATATATTTGTGTAATCACCACCAAAGTTCAAAATTAGCCCATGACCCACACCACCAACAAAAATACCTTTGTGCTACATCTTTACTTCACAATTCCTCCCATCCCTAATACTCTGGCAATTACCGATATGTTGTTCTCCATCTCTATAATTCTGTTATTTTGAGGATATTATATAAATGTTACCTTTTCAGATTGGCTTATTAAAATTAGTATAATGTCCTTGAGACCCATGCAAGTCATTGTGCATGTCAGTAGTTGGTTCCTTTTTTTTTTTTAAAGATTTTATTTATTTATTTTCAGAGAGAGGAGAAGGGAGGGAGGAAGAACAATGTATGGTAGCCTCTCACATGGCCCTCACCGGGGACCTGGCCCACAACCCAGGCATGTGCCACGACTGGGAATCAAACCGGGACCCTCTGGTTCCCAGCCCACGCTCAATCCACTGAGCTACACCAACCGGGCAGTAGTTGGTTCCTTTTTATTGCTGAGTGCTACTCCATTTTCCAGATGTACCACAGTTTTTTTAATTTATTTACCCACTGATTGTTTCCATCTTTGGCTATTAAAAATAATGTTGCTATGAAAATTAATGTACAAGTTTTTCCGTGGAAAGTCATGTTTTGATTTCTCTTTAGTAGCTACCAGAGTGGAATATCTAGCTTATATAGTAAGCAGATATTTATTTTTATATAAAAACTGTCAAAGTGATTTTCAGAGTAGTTCTATCATTTACCATCCCTAACAGTTACTGTGAGAGATCCAGTTGTTAATCCTAGTCAGCACTTATTATCAGTATTTTTAATGAGATACATTCTAATAGATATGTGTGGTATTTCATTGTAGTTTCAAATCACATTTTTCTAAAGGCTAGTGATGTTGAATATCTTTTAATATGCTCATCAGTGAATTGTCTATGTTCTTTGCCAATTTTCTAATTGGGTTTTTTGTTTTCTTACTGTTGATTTTTGAAAGTTCTTTATATAAATGAAAGTCCTTTTTGGATATGTGGCTTGTAAGAATTTTCTCCAAGTCTGTGTTTGGTATTTTTATTCTCTTAAGAAGGTCTTCTATAAAGCAAAGTTTTCATTTTTAATTAAGGTCAACATGTTGATTTTGTTTATTTTTTTGGTCATTCTTTTGGTGGCATATCTAAGAACATTTTACTAAACCCTAAATCCTGAAGATTTTCTATGTTTCATCTAAAAGTTTTATAGATTTTAAATTGGATATATGATCAATTTTGAGTTAATTTTTATATAGGATATGAGGTTTAGTGCAACATGACTTTATTTTTGGTTATAGATGGATTCCAATTGTACCAACATCATTTGTTGACAAACTATTCTTTCTTTATTGAATTTTGCACCTTTGTAAAAATATCAGTTTGCTTTGTAAAAATACCAGTGTGGATCTATTTATTAATTTTCTGTTGTTTCCTTAATCTATATATCTCATTCTCTACCGATACTACACAGTCTTAATTACTTTCACCATATGGTAAGTCTTAAAATTGGGTAATGTGATTGTTCCAAATTTAGTTTTGTTTTTCATAATTGTTTTAGTTCCTTTGTCTTTGCCACAGAAATGCCAGAATAGGATTGTTTATATGTACAAGAATACATGCTAGAATACACTTCAATATATAGAATGTACCTCAGCATATATAACAAGTCCACAGCTAAAATCATAGTCAATGGTGAAAGATGCAAAGTTTTGCCTCTAAGATCAGGAACAAGACAAGAGTGGACACTCTCACAACTCCTATTCTTTATAGTACAGATGTCCTAGCCAGAGCAATAAGGCAAGAAAAAGAAATAAAAGGTATGCAAATAGGAATGTAAGTGGAAAATTGTCTCTGTTTGCATATGATATAATCTTATACATAGAATATCCTAAAGATTTCACCAATAAACTGTTAGAATTAATAAAAAAATTTAATAAAATGGTACAATATAGATGGGCATACAAAATATTGTGTTTCTATACACTCACAACAAATTATCTGAAATAGAAATAAAGAAAACCATCTCATTTACAATAGCAAAAATATTAAAAACTTAGGAATAAATTTAATCAAGGAAGTGAAAGATCTATGTACCAACACTATAAGATTTTGATGAAAGTGAAGAAAACACAAACACATGAAAAGATCTGATGTTCATAACTTACAAGAATTAATATTATTAGGCTTATTATAATGTTTATAATTATCCAAATGATCTATATATTCAATACAATCTCTATCAAAACTCCAAAAGCATTTTTCACAGAAATAGAAAAAACTATTGAAAATTCATAGAGAACAAATACCCCAAACAGCCAAAGCAATCCTAGGAAAGAAGAACAAACCTGGAGGCATTAAACTTTCTGATTTAAAACATGGAAATAAAGAACAAACTGACCGTGACCAGAAGAGAGGGGGAGGAGGATAGTGTGAAAGGAGAAGGTTCAAGTCGAGGAACATGTAAAAAGGCAACAGGGGGTAGGATTGAATATGGAAGGCAGGGGTGTGGGTGAGGCAGGGGAGAGTAATGGCAGAAAAATTGGGACAACTGTAGTTGACAACAATAAAAAACTAAAAAACAAACAAAAATACAATATTACAATGCAATATTAATCAAACAATATGGTACTGGCATAGAAACTGATACATAGACCAATGGACTAAACCAAGAACCAAGTAATAATTCTATGTCTTTACAGTCACATAATATTTTTGTTAAGTATATTTTATTGATTATGGTAGTACAGTTGACCCATTTTAATCCTTTGTCTCCTTCTGCCTGGTACCCCTATTCTCTCCAATAATCTCCCCCTTAGTTTGTGTCCATGGGTTGTACATATAAGTTCTTTGGCTTCTACATTTCTTATACTATACTATTCTTAACACCCCCTGTCTATTTTGTACCTACCATTTATACTTATTCCCTGTACCTTTTTCCCCCATTCTCCCCCTCCCCCTCCACTGATAATCCTCCATATGATCCCCATTTCTGTGATTCTGTTCCTTTTCTGGTTGTTTGCTTAGTTTGTCTTTTAGATTCAGTTGTTGATAATTGTGAATTTATTGCCATTTTAATGTTCATATTTTTGATCTTTTTCTTTTTCTTAGATAAGTCCCTTTAACATTTCATATAATAAGGGCTTGGTGATGATGAACTCCTTTAGCTTTACCTTATCTGGGAAGCACTTTATCTGCCCTTCCATTCTAAATGATAGCTTTGCTGCATAGTGTAATCCTGGATTTAGGTCCTTGCCTTTCATGATTTTGAATACTTCTTCCCAGTCCCTTCTTGCCTGCAAGGTTTTTTTGAGAAACCAGCTGACAGTCTTATGGGAACTCTTTTGTAGGTAACTCTCTGATTTTCTCTTGCTGCTTTTAACATTCTCTCCTTATCTTTAACCCTTGGCTTTTTATTATTTATTAATTAATTAATTTTTTTCCTACCTGCACTATAAGCACCTTATGGCTTTTTAATTATGATGTGTCTTGGTGTTACCCTCTTTGGGTCTAACTTCTTTGGGACTCTCTGAGCTTCCTGGACTTGTATATAACTATTTCCTTCACCAAATTAAGAAAGTTTTCTTTCATTATTTTTTCAAATAAATTTTCAATTTCTTGCTCTTCCTCTTCTCCTTCTGGCACCCATATAATTTGCATATTGGAGCGCTTAAAGTTGTCCCAGAGGTTCCTAAGCCTCTCCTCGTTTTTTTGAATTCTTGTTTCTTCTTTCTGTTCCAGTGAATGTTTATTTCTTCTTATTGCTCCAAATCATTGATATGAACCCTGGCTTCATTCCGTTCATTGTTGGTTCCCTATATATTTTTCTTTATTTCACTTTGTATAGCCTTCACTTCTTCCTTTATTTTGTGGCTGTACTCAATCATTTCTCTGACCATCCTGATCACCAGTGTTTTGAACTCTGCGTCTGACAGGTTGGCTATCTGCATGTCACTTAGCTCTTTTTCTGGGGTTTTGTTCTGCTCTTTCATTTAGGCCATATTTCTTTGTCTCCTCAATTTGGCAGCCTCCCTGTGTTTCTTTGTATTATGTAGAGCTGCTTTGACTCCCCATGTTGGCAACCTGTAACATTGTAAGGGATAGAACCTTAGCTTTTTGCCAGGGCAGGGCAAACTTCTTTGCCGCTTTATGGCACTGTCTGTCGGGGATAGGTCAGAGAGGGAATAAGTCCACTTGCTTGACTCTTGCCTCTGTTTCTTTTTTTAAATTCTTGGTTGTCAGATAAATTACATACAGTTAAATTTTCTGGAAGTTCTGGTTATTTTTTCTTTTTAGATTGATTATTATCCTTCTTATGGTTATGTGAGGAGGTGAAGCATGTCTACCTATGCCTCCATCTTGGCTGGAAGTAACAGTAACCTAATGTTTGAGAAGGGACCAAGAATACCCATTAACTGAAAGGTAGTCTCTTCAACATATGGTGCTTGTGTATTTACAATTGTTAAATCTTGAATAATGATGCTCTTTGTCTCTTTATATATATTTTTTACTTAAAGTCTGTTTTGTCTTTTTTTAAATATATTTTATTGATTATGCCATTACAATTGTTCCATTTCCCCCTCCCTTTATTCCCCTCTGCCCCCAATCCTCCCCATTCCCCGCCCTTTAGTTTTTGTCCATGGGTCATACACATAAGTTCTTTGGCTTATATATTTCCTATACTATTCTTAACCTCCCCCTGTCTGTTTTCTATCTACCATTTATGCTACTTTTTCTCTGTACTTTTTCCTTCTCCCTCCCCCTCCCACTCCCCTGTTGATATCTCTTCATACCTTATATAAATCCCTTTAACATTTCATATAATAAAGGCCGGGTGATGATGAACTCCTGGAACTTGACCTTATCTGAGAAGCACTTTATCTGCCCTTCCATTCTAAATGAAAGTTTTGCTGGATAGAGTATTCTTGGGTGTAGGTCCTTGCTTTTCATGATTTGAAATACTTCTCTCCAGCCCCTTCTTGCTTGGAAGGTTTCCTTTGAGAAATCCACTGACAGTCTTATGGGAATTCCTTTGTGGGTAACTGTCTCCTTTTCTCTTGCTGCTTCTAAGATTCCCTCCTTATTTTTAATCTTGGGTAATGTAATTATGATGTGCCTTGGTGTGTTCCTCTTTGGGTCCCGCTTCTTTGGGACTCTCTGAGCTTCCTGGACCTCCTGGAAGTCTATTTCCTTTGCCAGATTGGGGAAATTCTCCTTCATTATCTGTTCAAATAAAAGTTCAATTTCTTGGTCTTCCTCTTCTCCTTCTGGCAGCCCTATGATCCAGATGTTGGGTCGTTTACAGATGTCTCGGAGGTTCCTAAGCCTCTCCTCATTTTTTTAAATTCTTGTTTCTTCCTTCTGGTCCACACCATTGGTTTGAGTCTCAGTTTCCTTCTCTTCCCTTTTGGTTCCCTGCACATTTCCCCTCATTTTCTTTAGCATATCCTTCATTTGTTCATTTATTTGCGTCCACCTTTCTTCCAATTCTGTGAGCATCCTGATTACCAGTGTTTGAACTGTGCATCTGATAGGTTGGCTATCTCCTTGTCCCTTAGTTGTAATTTTTATGGACCTCTGTTCTGTTCTTTCATTTGGGCCATTTTTTTCTCAGCGCGCCTGTTACTTTAAGGGGCGGAGCCTTAGGTGTTCGCAGGTGCGGGGCAACCTACGTGTTGTGACGCTTCCTTTGGGGGCGGGGCCTGGGAAGGAGTAATGGTGCTTGCTCCATTTACCTCTGACTCCCAATCACCCTTGCCCCAATAAGCTCTCTTGTGAGGCTGGGAGCTGCTTCGGCTGCTGCCTCAACCCCCTCAGGTGCTTTCAACAGGTGGTCCGGGGCTTTATTTTCCCTCGCAATGGTGGGTTACGATGTGGGCTGCATAGTCTGCTCCGCTCCCCAGACTCTTCTCCCGGTCTATCTGCGCACGAAAGAGGGACTGCCTGGTCCACCAGTCTCCGCCGGCTGGTTCCCACTGGCCTCTCTGGGTGTGCCAGCTGGGGGCTTCACTGATTGCTCAGGCTGCGTTTTGGCCAGGTGCGCCCATAGTGAGTCTCTCCAGGCAAACTGTCCTCTCACTGCGCGCGCTTCTCCGCCCGGCTCTGCCCCGCTTACCGGTCTAACTTCTTGGGTGTCAGACTTCCACTCAGTTCGATTCTCTGTTCATTCTCGTTGTTTGTTTTGCTATTGAACTTGTTGTTTATCCTCTCTGGTTGTGAGCAGCGGCGCAGTGTGTCCAACTACGCCTCCATCTTGGCCGGAAGTCCAAAGTCTGTTTTGTCTCATACAGGTATAACTACCCCTGCTTTTTCTTGTTTTCCATTTGCATGCAATATCTTTTTCTCTTTTTTCTCTATGTGTCTAGTGTGTTCTTACATCTGAGGTGAATTTCTTTTAGGCAGCATATAGTAGGGTATTGTTTGTTAATTCCTTGAACAAGCTTATGCTTTTTGGTTAGAGAATTTAATGCATTTATATTTATAGTAATTATTGATAAGTATGGAATTATAAATCACATGTTAATTGTTGTGGTCTAGTTATTTTGTCTCTTTATTCTTTTTTTTTAAAGATTTTATTTATTTATTTTAGAGAGAGGGGAAGGGAGGGAGACAGAGAGAGAGAGAAACAGCAATGTATGGTTGCCTCTCACATGGCCCTCACTGGGGACCCTGCCCGCAACCCAGGCATGTGCCCTGACTGGGAATCGAACTGGGACCCTCTGGTTCCCAGCCCGCGCTCAATCCACTGAGCTACACCAGTCAGGGCTCTTTATTCTTTTTTTGTTGTCCTTTGTAAACTGGTGATTTTCAATAGTGGTATGCTTCGATTTCTTTCTTTTAATTTTTTGTTTATCTGCTGTACATATTTTCTTTGTGGTTATCATGAGGCTTACATAAAACATCTTGTAGATGTAACAGCCTATTTTGGGCTGATAATAGCTAAACTGAGATTGCACACAAAAAAACTGTATCCTATTACTTCTTCATCACATATTTATTGTTTGTTAGCATAATTTACCACTTTTTATTCATGTATACATTCACAAATTATTGTATCTACACTTATTTGTAATACTTTTGTTTTTAAAACTCATACTGTAATTAAATGATTAACACAATATTGTAATACAATACTAGAGTATTCTGAATTTGACTGTTTACTTACCTTTACCAGTATGTATTATAACTTCATGTTTTGTTCGTAGTTATCATGGTTTTATTTCAGCTTGAAGAACTACTTTCAGGATTTCCTGTAAGAAAGTTCTAATGGTGATGAACTCTCTCAGGTTTTGCTTGTTTTGGAAAGTCTTAACTCTCCTTAATTTCTGAAAGACAATTTTGCCAGGCAATGTTTTCTTAATTGGTGGTTTTATTTTCCAGCATGGTTTCTGTCTTAAAAAGGTTTTGTTATATAAAAGAATTTTATTTTCTTACTGTTTTTAAATTTTTATTTGTCTTTGATTTATACTGCATTAATATAATGTTTCTTGGAAGAGATCTTTTGGGGTTCAAATTTTAGGGCGACCTATTAGTTTCTTGAACTCAATTTTCAAATCCCTTCCCAGATATGTGAAGTTCTCAGCCATCATTTCTTTAAATAAACCTTCTGCAAAAGAGCAGAAAAACGATTCTCCTCTTCCCCTTTTGTGATGCCAATTTATGCATTGATTGTTTCTTTTAATGATATTCCATAATTCACAAAGGTGTTTTTTACTCTTTTTATTTATTTTTCTCCCTTCTCAGGATGATTTCAACTGTTGTTTCTTATATGTAGTTTACTAATTCTTTATTCTGATTGGTCATGGTTGATGTTGAAGTTCCTTATTGAATTATTCAGTTTGGTCAATTCTTCAAATCTTGCATTACTGTTTTATTTTTAAAATTTTTTGTTTAAATTCTATGGGCCAATGCATTTTTAAAAGTTTCATTTAGTGTTTTCTCTGTGTTCTTTTGTAGTTCACTAAATTTCTCTAACAGGATTATTCTGAATTCTTTTTTATGAGTAGGTACTCCATAGATTTCCATTTCTTTAGGGCCAGTCATTGATGTTTTAATTGGTTTCTTTTTGTGCAGTCATATTTCATTGATTATTCATGATCTTTGAGGATGTAGGCACCTCATTCATTATTTATAGACTGGCTTTGGCAGGCAAAATTTTTCACCAACCAGCACATCCAGAGATTATAGTGGGCTGTCTGATGGTGTCCATGGGTGGCACTGCTACTGGTGTTTTTGACCCTGCAATTCTTGTTATTGGGTCAGCACGTAGTTAGACTTATTGTTTGGATATATGGGAACCAGTCTTGTGACTGGGTCTGGGGGAAGGGCCTGACTCTCCAGTCTGTAGTGATGGACTTGAGCCCAGTGTCTATGCAGGTAATCCTGGATCCTGGATACAATGGAGTCAATTAATGCTAGGGACCAGTAGGGTGGCCCCAGTATCTGAGTGTAGGGATCAGTCTAGGACCTGAATGGGTTTTGGGGGGCTTATTGAGAGCCTGGGTCATAGGACACACCATGGGTTATGGGAGCTGGCTAGTCCTGGGATGTAATGGAAGCCTGGATTCATGCCTCTGTTTTTATTTTGTTTATAAGTTTATTTTGTTCATTAGATTCCCCATATAAGTGAGATCATGTGGTATTGTCTTTCTCTGACTGGCTTATTTTGCTTCTGCACTGCTGGTGGGAATGCAGATTGGTGCATCCACTGTGGAAAACAATATGGAATTTCCTTTAAAATGATCCTCTTTTTCCGTATCTTACCAGCACTTGTTTGTTGATTTTTTGATAATAGCCATTCTGACAGGTGTGAGGTGGTATCTCATTGTGTTTTTATTTTTCATCTCTCTGATGGCTTGTGATGTCGAGCATTTTTCATGTCTATTGGCCAGCCATTTGTCCTCTTTGGAGAAGTATCTTTTCAGACCGCCCATTCTTTAATTAGATAGTTTGTCTTCCTGGTGTTGAATTGTGTAAGTTGTTTATATATTTTGTAAATTAACCCCTTGTCAGATGTATCATTTGCAAATATATTTAGCAATCCCACTTCTGGCAATATATCATAAAAATCCTGAAACACTAATCAGAAAAAAAAAAAACATATGCACCTCTATGTTCACAGCAGCATTATTTACAATAGCCAAGATTTGGAAGCAGCCCTAGCGTCCATCAGTACATGAGTGGAATAAAAGATGTTTACACAATGGAATTCTATGTGGCTGTAAAAAGAAAGGAACTCTTATCCTTTCTAACAGTATGGATGGACCTCCAGAATATTATGCTAAGCAAAATAAGCAAGTCAGAGAAAGAAAATACCATATGATCTCATATATGTAACACATATACACAGACAACAACACGGTGATAGCCAGAGGGAAAAGGTATGGGGGATAAAAGGAGGTGGGCAAAGCAGGGATAAGTGGGGACAGAATGAAACTTTGCTTGGGCTCATGGGTACACAATGCAGTGTGCAGATGATGTTTTATTGAGTTATACACTTGAAACCTGTCTGGTTTTTTGAACCAGTGTCACTCTAATAAATTCAATTTTTAAAAAGCTGGAGAAAATATCTTAAAACAAATGAATTTTTTGCTTGGATTAAACTTGTGTTTTTGTTTTTGACAACAAAAGAGAACATTGGAATTCTGAAATGACACAGTTTACTTTTCTATAAAACATTTTAGAAACATGGTTTATATAATCCGTAAATCAGCAGTTATTCTGAAAATTAATAACAATATTTATTTATATTTTATTTAAACATTTTTGTTTTTTCTTTTTTGAGCCATGAATTATTTTACTGTATTTTTATTACCATTTAGTCCCCTTATACCTCCTCCTTATTGAATCAGTTGAATATGAATGTTTCAGATAAGTTTATTAGGTTTTTCTCAAAGGTCAATTGTGGTAGAAAAGACTATTAAAAGCTCAACTTTTTATTATAGCATTACTAGAACTGCATATTTTAAAAAAAGAAATCCTTATTTTTTCCTAAAACCTAAACACAATGGAATATTTTTATCTTTATTTTTGTTTTGTTTTAGTGTCATTTTTGTTCCACATTGTCAACACAGGTGAAATAATGGAATGGAGATAAATAGACCAGATTGTACTGCATAGTTATGAAAATTAGGTCACAAACTTCTTGTGTGAGTTTCCTCATTCAAAGTGGAAAATATGTCTTAGTTGTCTTAGTCCGTTTGGGCTGCTATAACAAAAATACTATAGACTGAGTTGGTTTTTTTTGTTTTCTTTCAAAGATTTTATTTATTTATTTTAGAGAGAGGGGAAGGGAGGGAGAAAGAGAGGGAGAGAAACAGCAATGTACGGTTGCCTCTCACATGACCCTCACTGGGGACCTGGCCCGCAACCCAGGCATGTGCCCTGACTGGGAATGGAACCGGGACTCTCTGGTTCCCAGCCCGCGCTCAATCCACTGAGCTACACCAGCCAGGGCTAGACTGAGTTGTTTTAATAAAATTTATTTCTCACAGTTCTGGAGGCTAAGTCTAAGATAAAGATGCCGTGAGGTTTAGTGTCTGGTAAAAGTCCGCTTCCTGGCTCATAGACAGTGGTCTGTTCACTGCTGGAAGGAGCAAGGGAGCTTTCTGTGGTCTCATTTTCAGAAAGGTACTAATCCCTTGATGACCTAATCACCTCCCAAACACCCTAACTCAAAATACTATCACAGTGGGGATTAAGTTTCAACACATGAATTTGAGGGGGGCACAAAAATTCAAACATTTAGTTTATAGCATTAATTAAATGATTCACGATATTTGTTAGGAGATAATACATGGTTTCTCAAATAACACACAATCCTTGCTGGTCTAAACAGTGCATTAGGGAAGTGGTTTTCAACATGTGGTCCCTGGATCACATGGGACTCTTAGAAGTATAAATTCTTGGGCCCTAACCTTGACCTACAAAATCAGAAACTCTAGGAGGGATAGCCTTCCAAATGTTTCTAAAGCATGCTCAAGTTGGAGAACCATTGTTAAGGTGAGAATAATAAATTCTGTTTGGATTGATTTGTGACTAGGTAGAGGAAGTTGCTTTGAGGTAGACCTAAAAGAATGAGTCAGAATACTTCTTCCTCCAGCTAAAAAGAACTTGACATATTTGGAAAACCAATAGATCTGACATTGTGGTGTTATGGGGAAGAGAATCAGCTTTGGAATTTCATACAGGATGCCTTCCTGAAGATATACATCAAAAGCTTAGAAATTTCACTTTCAAGAGCTCATTGAAAGGAAATTAGTTCCTCAAATGTGCATACAAGAATGTTTTTTGAGGCATTGTTTCTAAGACTGAAAAAATGACTATGAAGCTCAATGTGCACTAGAAAAATAAATTATGATACACAATTCTGGTAGAATTCTAAGGATGCATTAAAATGATTATTTAGATACCTATTTATTGACAAAACACTATATTCACTATTATGATCAAATACAAACTGATTATAAAATGTATGTGAATATGAGTCAAGTTTAGTTAAAATATCGACACATGCTTTTATTTATATTTATATTAGCTTAAAGAGAAAGTAGAGTGTTATCCACCAAAATGTTAGCAATGGAAATATTGGTGATATATATTTGGTTTGTTTTTACTTATCTCTATTTTCTAATGTGAAACTCTATTCCTTGTTTGAAAAAATAATGACGGTTTAGAAACAACCTAATCTAAGACTTTTAAGCAGATTTTGCGAAATCTTATCTTCAGGGACTAGAAATACTCATTCTGTTTTTAAAAACACTGTATTTTCCTGGAATATTTGGAAAGAACTAATCCTTCTTATTGTAACAGTTCACTGTCAAGGTTAGTATTCGAAATCTGGCATAGGTTTATTTCTGAGAGTTTGTATTATTATTATATAATTACAAAAATATGGTTTTCATATTGCAGTTTCTTGGAAAAATAAAAATTGCTCTGTGGTTTTGCCAGTAATTTTCTATGTGAATTTGGAAAATTTAATTTCCCTGTTTTTTGGCCTTTGTTTTCTCATCTGTAAAAAGTTGCAAGATCAAATCCTGATGAACTTTAACAGCTCTAATATTCTAAGAATATGTAATAAATTTAGAAAACAACCTCAGAGAACTATATGAGAAAGTATGGAGGCTTAATATCCAGACTCTTTAAAATACCCTTTAGAGAATTCTTCTTCAGTCATTACACAGGAGATTGTTGATACTTATTTTGTATGGTTTCTCCCTTAATTGAATTTTAAAACAAATTATGTGTTAAATATCAAGATATTTGAATGTTGGTATACTTCTGACACCTGGTGGTCAAATCAAACATCACAACTAAATTCTAATTCCCCAGACACTCATTCACTTCCTCTCAATGGGACTTTCCCCCCCTGATTTATCCATTCATCATACATCCAGTCATTCACTCAACAAACACTTGGTGGGTATCAGCTATGTTTAAGACACTTACTATGAAGGAAAGGAAGAAGTAATAATGAGTTTTCAGTATGTATGAGATTGCAGGCTATTTTGGGCAACAAAAGAGAACCCATGGAATTAGAAGTCAGGGAAGGCTTCTTGGAGGAAGTGAGCTTTGCCTTTCTTGGCTCTTTAGTTTCCCCATCTGTAAAATGGTGGTAATATTTTATTGTTGCATGGTATTGCTGTGAATGATTGACAGCCAGAGTATGTATAAAGTACTTAGTATAGCACCTTGCCCAAAGTAGACACCGACTGATTATTAGCTGTTATTATAACAAATCTAAAGATAATCAGAGATGACATCATGTACATCAACTATTCTCTAAACTTTATTTCAAAATTAATTCAGGTTCAAACTTACATAGTTTTTTCTTTAGATTGACTATACAGAACATGAGATCAATTATTTTAGTTAGTTCAGTGGGTAAATAAACCATAAAAGAGATATTTACAATTTGCTAGACAAACTGGTCAATTCAGCAAAATGGTCAACTCAGTTAAAATAACATCAAAAGTTGTTTAATTAAATGAGCTGATTGCTTCATTGCAATAAGATGTCAGTTAGTTAATACAGTCTATTTGAAAATCCCATCTAGTCAGTGCAAACGTATCAGTCTGTTTGGCATTATGTGAGCAGTGTGTGGGTTAACTGAATCTTAAAACTTTTTTAATTGCTTGTGCTTGGGGTTAAGTAGGCACTTTCTTAGACCCTATGTTGCTTTTAGTTGTTAAGGTTGAGTCTGTCTCATTTTTTCTTTAATTACATAAAATATGAAGCAAACTAACTGTCTTTGCAAGCAATAAAAAGTGCAAGGAACCATTAAAAGCTCATTTATTTTTTATTTTTTTCTACAACTAGACATTTAAGTTATATTTCCTAAAAATATCAAACTTTTGGGTAGTTAAACTGCCATTTTGAAGGTTAAAAGAAAGAGTAGCATAGTGGATTTTTGCCAAAAGCAATAATGTTCTGATCCAGAAAAACAAAAACAAGAGCAAGGACCATACCATTTTAGAACTGAATGTCTTACCTGAATAAAGACAAGATTTGAGAGAGGACAGGACTGTTGTCTTTAGATATTTGCAGTGTTTCTTGTATAAAAGGACTTTATTTGGCTTTGGCAGGCAGAACTAGGTTGAAATGACAAATTTTGATTCATTAGAGGAAAGAACTTTGTAACAACTACAATGGTTAAAAATAGACGTTTCTCCAAAGAAGACATGCACATGGTCAACAGACATGAAAAGATGCTCAGTATCACTAATCATAACAAAAACGTAAATCGAAACTACAATGAGATATCACCTCACACCTGTCAGAATGGCTATTTATCAAGAAGTCAACAAATGACAAACATTGGTGAGTATGTGGAGAAAAGGGAACCCTTGTGTATTTTAAGTTGGGGCAGCCACTATTGGAAAAAGTATTGAGGTTCCTAAAAATGTGGGGAAAAGGGAACCTTTGTGCACTGTTGGTCAGATTGTGAGTTGGGCCAGCCATTATCAGAAAAAAGTATGCAGGTTCCTAAAAATATTAAAGTGTTAAAAATAGCAAATCTATTTCTAGGTATTTATTTAAAGAAATGAAAACAATAATTAAAAAAGTTGTATGGACCTCGATGTTCATCTTAGCATTATTGACAATAGCCAAGATATGAAAGCAGCCTGGGTGTCCATTGATTGATGAATGGTTAAAGAAAATCTGACATATATATATACACAGACACACACATACACAATGGAAAATACTCAGCCATAAAAAGAATGAAATCTTGCTATTTGCAACAATATGGATGGACCTAAATGGTATTATGCTAAGTAAAATAAGTCAGACAGAGAAAGACAAATACCATATGATTTCACTGTGTGGAATCAAAAATCAAATGAACAAAATATAAACAGGCTCATAGACACAGAGAACAGACTGATGATTGCCAGGTGGCAAGAGGATAGGGGGTTGCTGGCTGAAAAAATGAAAGGATTAAGAAATACAAATTGGTAGTTACAAAATAGTCATGGGGATGTAAATTACAGCATAGGGAATATAGACAATAATATTGTAATAATTATGTATGGTGTGAGGAGTAGACTTATCCAGGTGCATAAATGTCTAATCATTATGTTGTATACTTGAAACTAGTATAATAATGTGTGCCAAGTATACTTTAAAATATTTTTAAAATGTAACTACATTAATAAATTTTCACTGAACTTTCCCTGGAAGCTGAAGTAGAAATAGCTCCTTTTGTTGCATCTATTAGAAGATACCCTGTAGTACTTCCCATACTCTGTTAGTTTTCTTTGAAATGGTTGCAAGGATAGTTTCAATACATGTGAATGTCTGAAGCTACTATAATTGTGTAAATAAACACAGATCATTAAAGTTACAGAAGCCTCTAGAATCTGTCATGATTTGTGAGCAGAACTAATTTTGCCCTCAGCTAAATTCTGAAAGAGGCAAAGGTAATCTGAGTTTCACCATCTTTTCCAAGCTGCTATCCTTCTAGACCTGGTGACCTCCCAGTCATTTCCCAGATTCTTACCCTGTTTCATTTCCAAATGTTTATATACTTATCCCAGGGATCACCTAATCCCTGATAAGATCGAAGTTAAAAATGGATTAAATTTTCTCTTGCCCAGAGTTGATGATAGGGAAATCAGTTAGATATCAAATTTACAATAAAGATGGAGACAACTGTAAAGCTGAAATGTGGAATTGAACAAGAGTGTTAGAAAGTATGTTTCGGGGCTATGTTTTTTTGTTTAGTCTCTCTTCTTTTATTGTTGTCCAAGTACAGTTGTCTCCATTCTCCGCCCCCCCCCAGTACTCTCCCTCACCCCACCGACCCCCCAGTACTCTCCCTCACCCTGCCTTCAATCCTACCCCCATTGGCTTGGCCTATGGGTCCTTTATACATGTTCCTTGATGACCCTTCCCTTTCTTTACCCCATTATCCCCCTCCCACCTCCCCTCTGGTCACTGTCAATTTGTTCTTTATTTCAATGTCTCTGGTTCTATTTTGCTCGCTTGTTGTTTTGTTGATTAGGTTCCACTTAATAGTGAGATCATATGGTAGTTGTGTTTCGCCACCTGGCTTATTTCACTTAGCATAACGCTCTCCAGATCCATCCATGCTGTTGTGAAGTGTAGGAGCTCTTTCTTTCTTTCTGCTGCATAGTATTCCATTATGTAAATGTACCACAGTTTTTTGAGGGGGCTATGTTTTACTGAGGTCTTGTTTGTTGATTATCACTACAAGTTTGATTATTCTCTTAATACAAAAGGGAAATCCTGACTGAGGTTATTGCCAAAACAGTGGGTTTTTTTGATTCTTGAAAATATTTCCCAAACTACTGTTATCCATTTGTAGATTGTCATGATATTTTTTAGTTTACATAGAAAAGGCCATCTGAATTTATGAAAGTTCATACTTGCATACTTCTTTAGTGGGAAGCAAATATATTTGTATATCCAAGTATGGATTGACATGTCCTTGATGCTATCTTTACTCTGTTTTGTGCAGAAATCGTCACTCTGATGCTTTCCTTAATAAAGGAACATAAATCCTCAAGATGAGAAGTAACAGCAGTACAAGAGCGAAGTGCACTGATCTCCAAATGCCATTTCAGCACACCCTCTATGCAACCACCTACATTACCATTTTCATCCCTGGTCTTCTGGCCAACACTGCAGCCTTGTGGGTTCTGTGCCGCTTCATCAGCAAGAAAAATAAAGCCATCATTTTCATGATCAACCTCTCTGTGGCTGACCTTGCTCATGTGCTGTCTTTACCCCTCCGGATTTATTACTACATCAACCGCCATTGGCCTTTCCAGACACCCCTTTGCCTGCTGTGCTTCTACCTGAAGTATCTCAACATGTATGCCAGCATTTGCTTCCTGACCTGCATCAGCCTTCAGAGGTGCTTCTTTCTTCTCAAGCCCTTCAGGGCCAGAGACTGGAAGCGTAGGTATGATGTGGGCATCAGTGCTGCCATCTGGGTCGTTGTGGGCACTGCCTGTTTGCCACTTCCAATTCTAAGAAGTACTGGCTTAGCCAACAACACTGAGTTCTGCTTTGCTGATTTAAGGCTTCAACCCATTAGCATGGCTTCCTCCATTGCCATGGTAACTATAGCTGAACTTGGAGGGTTTGTGTTACCTGTTATAATTATTACTTATTGCACATGGAAAATGAGAAAATCTTTACAGGAAATCCAAGTTCCCCCTCAGAATACCAAAGAGAGAAAAAAGGCTTTATGGATGGTTCTGATGTGTGCGGTGGTGTTCATTGTGTGTTTTACACCTTACCACCTCAACTTCCCACTTTTTATGATGGTGAAGCAAGATGTGTTTTCAAACTGCTCCTTTATCAAGAGTACTCTATGTTTACATATCATTTCCTTGTGTCTTGCAAATCTGAATTGTTGTCTTGATCCAGTTGTATATTATTTTATGACCTCAGAATTTCGTGATAGATTTTCAGAACATGGTGGTTTGGTTTTTCAGTCATGTGTGAGATGCAAGGACAGTGTTTTAGAAATTCATCACAGAAACGAGGATCTTCAAACTATCTCTCTTGAATTTTTGGATGATTCCAAAACAACATAATCTAATAATTAGTGGGAATGATCTACATGCTCTATCAGTATAGCTATGTGACCTTCAACATGGTTCTTAGAAAATGGTGTTGTTGGCTGCGTTAGCAAAACATGACCCCTTTCTTTCATTTTCAAAATTAGTATTTTGAAAGAGCTATCCATGCCTATATTTTATGTCCCAATGCAAACATATTGTTCTATGGAGAACATAAGAAAATACAGAAAACTGAGGAGAAATGGAGTGAATCACACACCTGTTCCTCAGCAATGGGCCCAGTCTTTTCACCCTCTTTTACAAAAATTAGAAACCAGTAGATATAGGTGAATTTTTGAAATGTTTAAAAATGTACACGAGAGTAATATCCTAGCTTTATTTAGAAAATAACACACTACTTGAACAATGTAGACAAAAGAGGAAAGGTTTATTAAATTAATAGAAGTTATGAGAACTCTTATTCTTGTAATTTAAAATGTCTATGACACTTTTACTTTCTCCCCTTGGAGAAACAAACAATTCAGATTCATCCCAAATATCTCTAAAACATCAAGAGATTCACACACAACACATACACCTTAAACAAAAAATAAAATTGTGTTATAACTTATTCAACAAAATTTGATTTTAGGGTTTGCAATGAAAGCTCTTTGCTCGGATGTCTCTGAGTATGTGTGTTGTGATGCATGATTTCATATATTGGTACTCATTCAGAAAATATTTTGTTTATTTGTTAATTAAAATAAATTGTGACATGGTCTGCCTAGATTAATTCACCTGCATACAACCTCAGTCAAAATTTTACTTGATAGATTTAAACAATGAAGAGTTACACACATGTATGTAGCTTTTCAGATGGACCTCATTTCTCACAAGTAAAGATATATGTAAGGAGAACATTGGTGAATTGAATCTTACTATAAATGGAAAATAAAAAATTATGTTAAAATTACTTTGGTTAAATTATTTTGTAACACAAATCACTCCCATGGGAAAATTGGAAACAAAATTTCATATAACAGTTTTTATTAAAATAGTATTTTAAAAGGTAGTGGTTAGTTTTATAAAATTACAGTCATGCACTGAATAACAATGTTTCAGTCAGTGATGGACCTGATATAATGGTGTTCCTGTAAAATTATAATGGGGTTGAAAAATTCTTATTGCCCAGTAATATCGTAGCCATCATAATGTCATAGTGCAATGCATTACTTATGTGTTTGTGGTAATGCTGGTGTAAACAAACCTATGTGCTTCCAGTCATATAAAAGTATAGCACATATAATTATATACAGTACAAAATGTTTGATAATGATGATAAATGACTATATTATTGGTTTATGTATTCACTATACTATTTTTATTATTGTTTACAGTCTACTCTTTCTACTTATGAAAAAAATGTTTGCTATAAAACCATATGCTGTATTAGCTGGTAGCAAGCAGATACATCTCATATTTACCATGTCTCTTGATTGCATTATTTTCTCTTGCACTTGATTTAATCATGTGTTGTTCTCTGTTGTTGTGTTGTAATATGCTATATGGGCTTGTAACCTAGGAGTGAAAGGCTATACCATATAGTCTAGGTGTGTGGTAGGTTCTATCATCTAGGTCTGTGTAAGTGCACTCTGTGGTGTTCTCACAATGACAAAATTGCCTAACAATGCATTTCTAAGAATATTTTCTTTATATGATTGGGAATTCACAAAATATTTTATCTGTGTGAATTTTTTTGTAATAATGATTGCCTACGAAAACAACAACAGGCAATGTTTACCACAGGGGGATTAAAGAAAACAGAAAAACTCAAGTTCTCTGAAGTTATTTAGGGATCTATATTTTAGACAGTTGTGTCCTATAGAAATGATTATCTCTTTAAGTACCTAAATATTGAAAACATCATTGTACCTGGACATGTTTCTAAAATATAG
This sequence comes from Micronycteris hirsuta, assembly GCA_004026765.1. Classification (NCBI taxonomy): domain Eukaryota; kingdom Metazoa; phylum Chordata; class Mammalia; order Chiroptera; family Phyllostomidae; genus Micronycteris; species Micronycteris hirsuta. The sequence continues at coordinate 27,834 of PVJI01016833.1, forward strand.
TATTTCCTACCCACTTAAGCAGTTTGTTTTAGACAAGAAGACATGGTGTATGAAAGAACTATTCATCCAGATTCACAGGACCAGAATCTTAATTTCATGTCTTCCATTGATAAGCTATGTGACTTTGAGTAAGTTAGTTCTTTTTGGTTTTTGATTTTCTTGTTCATGAGGGAGCTGGACTAGATGTCCTTAATTTGAGACAAACTTTTTAGAATGTGCTTTCTAAACTCCAAAGAACTTTATAAATGATTATTTTTGTTATTATTACTATTAACATTGTTGTTACTATTTAAGAAGAGCTTCAACTCTAACATTTAATGTAATCTTTTCAGGATGACAGAGGGTCATTATTATAAATATCAATTATTGTATAGTACACATTTGCTTCTCTCCAAGCTATTGAGATCTGTAGAATTGCTTGTACCTACACTGAATTGGCCCTATGAATTTTTAGTTCTTATATATTTGATTTTTAAGGGCTCATTTTTCCACCAGTTTTAAGCTATTTATATTTGTTGCCATTGTCAGTTAGGACTGTCCAATAAAGTCCTTATAATTTTAATTAGCACTTTCTAATATTTTTATCTTTGAAATTACACTAATCAAACTAGTTATTACAGAGTTTAAATGTAACAAAAATGAGTAAAATTCTGCTTATTTTATTTACAAAGGGTGTGCATGGAAAAGGGGACATCTCCTATGGAACAAAGTGTATGGATTTGACTTTACCACATCTATTTTGGCTATGCAGAACTATTTTACTTCCTTCCTGGTTCTCTCAGCTGTGTTTGGATAGCTGAGGTTGCCAAATATTTGAGTTCCAGTTTGCTGAGGTGTGACTAGATGTTTATGACATCAAAAATTTCTTGGAATATAAGTATCACCAGATTTTATATATATATATATATATATATATATATATATATATATATATATATATATACACATACACACACATACATATAATTCATCTATATTATATAGAAAAATTTCCAAAGCCATTGTTTCTCTCATGGAGGTTTTATATTTTCTATAATTGTCTTAATAAACTATCTGCCCTCTCTATTTAAGGCCACTTGGTAGAAATTCCCTATGTATTTTTAGTTTTATTTGAGATACATTAATTTTTTTGAAGTTGGTCGATTGTTATCATGAGTAATAAAAATGATACAAAATATTTGGAGAAGCACAAAAATCAGACTGGTTTACCAACTCTCTTCAAGGTACGAAAATTCTCCAGACAGCACCAATTTGTTCCTCCTTCTATAGGAGGGGTGGAGGTGCTACACTCACTCATGTTGATCCAGTATTTCTGGGGCCAGGCAATTGTCCAACTGCATCTCTCTACTTCCTATTCCCCCAAATACTGAAGTCCAGGAGTCCCAACAATGGCAACCTTGAGTCTGCAACTGTAACTGATTGGATAGACGTGGGTTCTAGTACTATCTTCTCTTTCTTAATTTTATAACCTTAAGCAAGACATTTTATCATTCTGAAGCTGTTTCCTGATCTCCAGTATGGTGATAATAATCTCTGCCCTTTCACCTTCATAAGACTCTTGTAGAAAGATCCAATGACAATTATTTTTAAGCTATAATGACTATTTAAACATAAGGGCATGGGGGAAAAGTGTCCTTATGTTGAGAATGTTGAGAAAAGAATCAGGTAAGGGAGATAAAATGTCCCTCTCAATCCACAGCAGCACAGTAGGTATTATTAAAGATTTTAAACAACTTGTTAGCACAGGAAACATGAATGTTTGAACTAGTTCCCAGGGTTAAGCAAATACTGGCTGAGGCCCCTGAAGGTAACAGAAGGAGCCATTTACCTGGTTCCCCAGCATGAGTTAGTTAGATACAACCTTTCAGAGAAGTCAGTTAGGATTACAGTTAAGTATCTCTGAAGAAATAAAATACCAGAGATTGATGATAGTCTTAGGGAAACAATGAAGATAGACTAGGGTAAAGTAAACATCTCCTATGAATGAATTCTGTAGATGGAAAGCAAGGTCTCCAGAACGTTGGGAAGAAATGGACTTGAAACACACCTAGAGAAACCTACAGTTGTAAAGAGGAGGACTAAAGACAGGAAGAGGTTACCTAGCAGCATTGTTTGGATATAGATGCATTTGTTGTAGGTCATTTAAAGGTTCAAATAAGTTCATTTATTGCATATCTACAATCATTGATTTGGTTAAGCATATTAGATAATCAAATCTGTATAAATATGAAATATACAAAAACTCAAAGTGTCTTAAAACTGTTAAACATACATACTTCTGCCTTTGCTCACACTGTTTCTCTATCATGTATGCCTTTGCTCTCTTGTCTGTCTAGCCTTACAAATTATTTAATATTCAGCTTAAAATCTTACTTCACTGTAAAATGACATCATCTACTCTATACAGTAAAGACTTTAAGGGTGCCAATCAAGGACAGTATAATATGTTGTGCTCTACAATATTGAAATTAAACCCAATTTCTCATTGGATGTTAACACCTTGGTAGTTATTTTCTGTTGTTAGTTTAATTAAGGCTTGCATATTTCTCTCTGTGTAGGAGATTTCATTTTGAATATAAACTGTGGTTAATCTAATTCTGTCAGCATCATGCAAATAGTGGATGCTCAATAAATGCTCATTGCATGATTTAAAAGAAAATATGTAGTGATTAGTTAGATATCCAAAAGAATAATTCCTATAAAGTTGACATCAATAAATGCCACAAGTTTTATGCTCTCATTCTGTCTGTCTTTAATTACCATGATAAATACCAGAAGCTCAGGGCCTGAGAAGAGATTATTTTTCCCAACTTTATTGAGAAATAACTAACAAATATAATTATGTGTATTTAAATTATATAACATGATTTGAAATATGTATCTGATGCATATATGCCACTGGAGTCACTGTATCTTGGAAGGTAGTTGAATTTTTTGGATACAAATGAGACCAAAGTCTGGCTGGCTCTCAGTTAACTAGGTAACCATATTACAGTAGATTCTGACTTTGTAGTTCTTTAAAATATGTTTACAAGCTGTTTATTAAATATTAAAACATTAAAAATGTTTCTGGAAGTTTGATTCCTTTTTGTTTTGATATGTTCTTGTTGCTATTAACAACGATTCTGTATGTCTTCTTTTCTCAGTAGGAAATTGGAGGTATGAAGGACTGGGTACAAAATAATGATAACATTTCACAAGATCAGTTACTCTTTCCCTCTCATATCGATAGTCCCAATTCTTTCTTTTATTTCCAATGGATTAAATAAGGTATTTATAAAATCAGACCTGTTGAGCCTCATCCAAGTTTTTTATAGTGCCAGAAACCTTCTCCTGCTCTTGCTACTGCTCCAGCTTGGCATTCTGTAGTTGTTGTGTCTTCTCTGAGCCATATTTCTTTGCCAGTGGTGGCTTCCCAATTAGATTCTCATTATATATCTATGGGTTTGTCCCAACTGGAAGTCAATGAAATTTACTGCCTTTACCATTGTTGAAACTGGGTTAATAGAAGCAACTCTGGGAAGGAGGAGAAGGCCAAAAAAGACCACATCACCCTAGGACCAGAATGAAAGAGGAAACTTGACCTTTGTTATTGGTTACCACTAGCTTATACACTATTTGCATATGGACTTCAAATCATATTTAGTATCATCTCTTAGTTCCATACCTCAATATATCTTCCGTGACATCCACTGATGATGGCATAAAAATCCACATTCCTTTACCCAACCCCACCTACTTTCATTTCTCCACCCAAATTAGATTTTTCACTCTTTCCTATGCATTTCCATTTATTTGCCTCCTGACTCCTCTTCCCAGAATATACCTTCCACTCCTCAGCTTAATACAATTCCAACTTTCTTTACCTTACATCCCACCTGATTCAGGAATGCATCTCTATTCTTATTATACTTTATAATGTCTCTTCCCTTTGTGGTCCTCCACCACCAGTTGGCCGGCCCATACATATTATACTTGCATACCTAGCTGAGACTCTAAATTAGAAAGGACACTTAGAAATTGCTCCTATATAACAACAGTTTAAGAGTGATAATCCAGGTGGAAAGGGTCAGAGACTGGAGGGGTTCCTTAGGACACCTGACATGTGCACAGTCAAGAAAATGCTGTTTGTCAGTATTATAGAATGAAGGAATAAGAACTGATGAAAGGAGAGAACTGAGAAACCTCCTCTCCCAACCCACCCCATATCATTCCTTGATGTGCCCACTGTCAAATGTCCTCATTTTCAGGGGATGAAACAGAGACAGCCAAACTATTGTCAGAGTCTTATACTAAGTGATCCCACAGTAAGTGGTGTTAGAATAGGGACTCAAATCCAGATATACAGATTCCTAGACCTGTTCTCTTTCCACTGGCTTATGGTACCTTTTGAATTATTTATTCAACTTTATGCATATATTATTTGTATTTTATTACTTAAATTCTGAGTTCCCTATTGGAAGGAACTGAGTAATATTCATTTTGAGTTGTAACAACATAGTTTACTACTGAACTTGGGCACCAGGTAAACGATCTATAAACAGTTGCTGGTTGGTTTATTTTACAGGCATTAAATTTTTTTTTTGGTTTATAATTACTCAACTGCCATTAATTTAAAATTAATAAGCCCTAGGAGGCAAAACAGAGTGTTCTTCAATGTATCTATGCCAGCATTGTTAAGCAAAAAGTATCACTTACTATTTTTGAAAGTTACTATTTTGGGTAAGTCACTGTCCCTCTCTAGGCTTTGATTTCTTCATTTTTAAAACCATAGGGGTGCAGTTCATGCTTTCTAAACTCCCTTTCAGTTTTAATATTCTAATAAAGATAACTTCTCATTTAAAAATTTTAAATATCATATTTTAAGCATATTTCATTGATTATGCTATCAGAGTCATCCCATTCTTTTTTATCCCCTTTGACCCCTCCACCTGGTACCCCCATTCCCTCCTGCATTCCCACACCTTGGTTCATGCCCATGGGTCATACATGTAAGTTCTTTGGCTTCTACATTTCCTATAGTATTCTTAACCCCACCTCCATCTATTTTATGCCTACCAATTATGCTTCATATTCCCTGTACCTTTTCCCCCATCCACCTCATTCCCCCTCCCCACTGATAACACTCCATGTGATCTCCATTTCTGTGATTCTGTTCCTGTTCTAGTTGTTTACTATTTTGTTTTTGTTATTTTTAGGTTCAGTTGTTGATAGTTGTGAGTTTGTTGGCATTTTCCTGTTCATAGATTTTATCTTCTTTTTCTTGGATAAGTCCCTTTAACATTTCATATAATAAGGGCTTGGTGATGATGAGCTCCTTTAGCTTTACTTTGCCTGAGAAACACTTTATCTGCTCTTCCATTCTAAATAATAGCTTTGCTCGATAGAGTCATCTTGGATGTAGGTCCTTGCCTTTCATGACTTGGAAAACTTTCTAACCTCTTCTTGCCTGCAAGGTTTCTTTGGAGAAATCAGCTGATAGTCTTATGGGAACTCCTTTGTAAGTAACTGTCTCCTTTTCTCTTGCCGCTTTTAAGATTCTCTCCTCTTTAATCTTGGGTAATGTAATTATGATGTGCCTTAGTGTGTGTTTCCTTGGGTCCAACTTCTTTGGGACTCTCTGAGCTTCCTGGAAGTCTATTTCTTTTGCCAGATTAGGGAAGTTCTCCTTTATTATGTTTTTAAATAAGTTTTCAATTTCTTGTTCTTCCTCTTCTCCTTCTGACACCCCTATGATTCAGATGTTGGAATGTTTAAAGTTGTCTCAGAGGTTCCTAAGCCTTTTGTCATTTTTTTTTTTGATTCTTGTTTCTTCATTCTGTTCTGGTTGAATGTTTATTTCTTCCTTTTATTCCACATCGTTGATTTGAGTCCCAGTTTCCTTCCCTTCACTGTTGATTCCCTGTGGATTTTCCTTTATTTCACTTTTCATAGCCTTCACTTTTTCCCCTATTTTGTGACCATACTCAATCAATTCTGTGAGCATCCTAATTACCAGTGTTTTGAACTGTGCTTCTGATAGTTTGGCTATGTCTTCATCACTTAATTGTATTTTTTCTGGAGCTTTGATCTGTTCTTTCATTTGGGCCATCTTTTTTTGTCTCAGTGCACCTGTTATGTAAGGGGCGGAGCCTTAAGTATTCACCAGGTTGGGGCAACCCACCTTGTTGCGTTGTGGTGCTGTATGTGGGGGAGGGATCTGAGTGGGACCAATGCCGCTTTTTCAGCTTGCTGCTGGCTTTCAGTCACTTCTGCCGCTACCTTCAAGCACACTGGGCCCTTCTGGTGCTGATTCTCAGGTGAGTGGGTTTGTGTATGTTCTAGGACCCTGTGGGTCTCTCCAACGAACTCTCCTGTGCGGCTGGGAGTTTCTCTTGCTGCCCCAACCCTCACAGGTTTTTTCAGTCAGAGGTTTTGAGGCTTTATTTCCCCGTGCTGGAGCCCTGGGTTGTGGGGTCTGTTTCATTCTCCAGTTGTTCCTCCTGGTTTATCCACATGCAAATGTGGGACTGCTGGCTCTGCCAGCAACAGCAGCCTTGCCCCGTCCATCAGCCACTGCCTTGCCGGGCGTCCTCTCTGACTGGCTGGCTGTTTCTGCCCTTCCTACTGGTCTGGATGAATGTTTCTTCTTTAACTCCTTGGTTATTTTCATTTCTTTATTTGCTATATATATATATATATATATATATATATATATATATATATACTTTGGAGAAGTGTTTAGTTAGACCCTTTGGTCACTTTTTAATTGTATTTTTTGTTGTTTATTATTGAGATGTATGATCTCTTTCTGTATTCTACAGTAAAGTTCCTTATCAGATATTATTTGTGAATACTTTATCCCATTCTTTAGGTGTTTTTTCACTCTCTTGAGAGTGTTCTTTTTTTTTTTTAGAGATTTTATTATTTATTTTTAGGCAGTGGGGGAAGGGAGGGAGAAGGGAGGGAGAGAAACATCAATGTGTGATTGCCTGTCACACATCCCCTACTGGAGACCTGGCCTACAACTCAGGCATGTGCCCTGATTGGGAATAAAACTGGCAACCCTCTGGTTTGCAGGCCGGTGCTCAATCCACTGAGCCACACCAGCCAGGGCAACAGTGTTCTTTGCTGCACAAGAAATTTTCATTTTTGTGAAGTTCAGTTTATGTATTTTCTTTTTTTTCATATGCTTTTGGTGTCATATATAAGAATCTGTTATTAATTCTAATGTCATGAAGGTTTACCGTGTTCCATTGATATATGTGTGTATCCTTATGCAAATACCACACTACTTGATGACTGTAGATTTATCATAAGTTTCAAAATTGATAAGTGTGAGTCCTCTGAATTAGTTCTTCTTTACAAGGTTGTTTTGAGTATTCAGTATCCCTTGCAAGACCATACACATTTTAGTATAAGGTTTTTCATTTCTGTAAGAAAGGTCATTAGGATTTTGATAGGAATTACATTGAATCTGTACATTGTTTTGGGCAAATGCCAACTTAATAATATTGTCTTCCAATCCATGAATGTAGGACATTTTTCTACTTCTTTATATCTTTCAAATAAATTAGCCATGTTTTTTTTTAATGTACAATTCTTGAACCTCTTTGGTTAAATGTATTTTATTATTTTAATGCTGTTATAAGTTAAATTGTTTTCTTAATTCCATTTTCAGTTTGTTCATTGCCATTGCATAGAAATGCAATTGAGTTCTGCATGTTGATTTTGTATCCTGCAAATTTGGTCAGTTTGTTTATTAGACCTAATCACTTTGCCTTTGAATTCTTCAAGATTTTATCTATATAAGATCAAGCCATCTAATAATAGAGATAATTTTACTTTTTCCTTTCCAATTTGGTTGTCTACATTTTATTTTTCTCTAATTTTTTTCTGACTAGAGCTTCAAGTACAGTGTCAAATAAAAGTGGTAAAAACAGGCACCTCTGGCTTGTTTCTGAATTTGAATGGAAATTTTTAGTGATTCACCTTTAAATTATAATGTTAACTGTAGGTTTTTCATACATATTCTTTCTCATATTTAGGAAGTTCCCTTTGGTCCTAATTTTTTGAGAATTCTTATCATAATTATGTGTTGGTTTTTTTTGAAATACTTTTTCTGCATTATTTGTTATCATTTGTTTTTATTTTCTTCATTCTATATATGTGGTTTATTACATTTACTGATTTTCTTATCTTGAACAAACCTTACATTTTTAGGGCAAAATCTCACTGGTATAAGCCTCTTCATATGTTGGTGATTTTAATTAGAATTTTGTGGAAGATTTTTGCATTTATATTCACAAGGAATAATAGTCTATAGATTTTTTTCTTGTGATTTATTTTTCTGGCTTTTGTATCAACACAATGAATTAAGAAGTATTCTTTCCACTTCTATTTTTTTGGAATGAATTGAGAACGATAACCGTTAACTCTTTTTTTAAAAAGATTTTATTTATTTTAATTTTAGACAGAGGGGAAGGGAGGGAGGAAGACAGGGAGAGACACATCAATGTGTGGTTGCTTCTTGTGTGCCCCCTACCAGGGATATGCCCTGCAAACCAGGCATGTGCCCTCACTGGGAATCAAACCAGCAATCCTTTGGTTCACAGGCCAGCGCTCAATACACTAAGCTATACCAGCTAGGACTGTTAACTCTTTTTTAGATGTTTGGTAGAATTTACCAATGAAGCCATCTGGTCCTATGGTGTTTTTGTTTCTTGTTTTGTTTTGTTTTGGTGGAAAGTTTTGATTACTATTTCTACCTTTTAATGTTTTTTTTTAATCCGTTCATATTTTTCTTTTTTCTTTAGTCAGTTTTGATAGTTTTTGTGTTACTAGCAATTTGTCCATTTCATTATTTTATCTCATTTGTGTAGAATTGTTCATAGTATTCTCTGAAAATACTTATCATTTCCATGAGGTCTGGATTCATTCATGACACTACATTATTTTCTGATTTTAGTTTGTTGATTATTCTCTTCCCTTGGTCAATCTAGCTAATGTTTTATATATAAATTTAAGTTAATTACTTTCAATGAATAAATTATTATTCATATTTGAAGTAATTGCTGATTAGGAAGAAATTATTACTGTAATTTTGCTATTTTGTTTTCTTTCTCTTTTTCTTTTTCTTTTTCTTTTTTTTATTAATTTTTTTGTTTAATTACAGTTATTTGCAGCCTCTCCCCTCCCCCCTCCCTTCCCCTCCCGTCCCACCCCCCCCAACCTCCCTCCTCCCCCTTAGTTCTGTCCATGTGTCCTCTACAGTGATTCCTGAAAACTCTTCTCCCCATTGTCCCCTCCCCCCTCTCCCCTGTCTATTGTTAGACTGTTCTTAATTTCAGTGCCTCTGGTTATGTTTTGCTTGCTTTCTGCTTTTGTTGGTTATGATCCAGTTAAAGGTGAGATCATATGGT
>PVJI01016834.1:0-37210 GCA_004026765.1 Micronycteris hirsuta
CTCAATCCACTGAGCTACACCAGCCAGGGCTGTCTCTGCTTTTCTTTAGGCTTGACACTAGCCCCCATCCCCACTTCTCTTTGTCTGTAATTTCTAAGAATAAAATCAACACACTGCTGTTTATGTTGTGAATAGTAGACAATTTTTTTGAGGGTTAGCGGATAATGAAAAAGAAACACTGCCTTAGGGAGATTAGGGAATGACTTGAAATTGAATATCACACATCACTGATTTTAAATGTCTCTTGGACATGCTTTTGGCTGGGAATTTCTCACTAGTTTCCTTTGTCCTCAGTCCTGGATGCCCTCCCAGCCTTTCCTTCTTCATCCTTGTCTTTTTTTCCCACCTGCCAGCCCCAAATCATGTTACCTAACAACTTGAGCATCCTGTGTCTGTTCTTGTCTCCTATTGGTCCACATGGAGCACACCGGACTGGTTCTTCTTTGTGTCAGAGCTTGTATTCTAATGGTACATGATAATGGCTTGTTCCATCTTTGATTGTTCAGTATCAGATGTTAAAATATATTGTCTTCATCCCCTGTGTTTCTCTTGCTCTAACTGTTCCTTCCTATTGGATTTCTTCCACTGCAGGAATCCAGCATGGTGATGCTGGCACTGGAGGAGGTGAGCCGAGGAAGTGCACGCCTGCCCAGTGTTTCTCAATGACGTAGCTTAGCCACAGCTGCAGAACTGCAAGGCAGAGGCTGAAGGAACCTTAAAGACCCCGCTGGTTTTCAGTGGGAAGAGAACAACATTGAAAAAGGCTCTTTTTCATAAGTTAAAAAGCTGTTATTCTGTTCTTATTTTCCTGTCACAGTCTCAGATATTTTGGCAGAGGTAGGGGACTATTTGTGCTTCTACAGTCATGCTCATTTACAACCGCCTTGGGTGGTAGAAGGAACAATTTGTAGTATCAGCGTAAAGTCTCTTGCAATATTTATCATTTTTAAATTCCCTTCCTTCCTTTACACTCTCCCAGCACCTTGCTTGTTTCTCAGTGAACCACATATTTAATTTCACTTATGGTTAATTATTTTTAGTTTATAGATAAGAAAAACTAATTCCTACGACAATTAAGTGATTAGACTCAAATGAAGTGATGGAATAAGGAAAAAACATCTACAAAGTGTGCAAAAGGTTTTCAGTTATTATTCCTAATATCCTCCTATAATATTTAAAGATAATTGACAATTAGATTAAATTAGATACTGTTTAATAAGCATTTAATGTAGCACTGATGATGAGCTAGGTAGGTACTTGAGAATGCTTGTCAATGGGATGAATGAATTGCTATGCAATTCTCATGGGCACCTTATGTAGTATTTTTTTCTAGATGTGAAAAGCAAAGCTTAGAGAGGGGATGTGACTTGCCCAAGATCCACAGCTAGGAATCAGCAGAGCCAGGTTTCAAATGCAAATGTTTGGCTTCAAAGCCTTAACTCTTGATGTACTGTCATATTACTTGCTTCCTACGTCAGTTAATTAAAAGGTGCATGCCCCACAGACGTTCGTTAAAAATATTTTTAAAATTAGATAAGCCTGTTGTATAGACAGAGCCCACTTAACTGCATTCCTCATAACCCACACCTCTTTGATCTAGTCTAAGTCGGATTTTGGAAATGAACATGATCTCCAGGAGAACCTGAATATATGTATTGTGAGGACCGAATAACTTTTGGGGTAGCCAGCTTCCGAGGTGGCCACAGGGACCCCTGACTCCTGAGATTCACATCCTTGGAGACCCCCTTAAGCAGGCTGTAGCAGGGCTGGGCTATGTGGACAACAGCATGTGGCACAAGTCGGGTATTTTGTTGTGGCCGCCAGGCAGACTAAGACATGTCCTTTACAGGAGGAGGTTATAAAAGAAAGTGACTGCAGCTTCTGTCGTAGGCACTCTCTCTCAGGGCCTGAACTGGGGGAGGTCTCATGAGTGCCTGATTCCATTCTCACTTAGCCACCTCATCTGCTCCCCCACCCTCTTTCTCTCTCAGATCTCTGGGGAAAGTTGGCGGCCACGTTGTGAACAGTCTTATGAACAGGACTAGGTGGTTACGAACTGAGGCCTGGGAGGAACTATGTGAGTGAGTTTGAAGTAGGTTCTTTAGCTCCACTTGTGCCTAGAGATGACTGTAGCCCTTGATGACAGTTTGACAAAATCTCATGAAACTCCTTGAGCCAGAACCACTCAGCTAAAACTTGGTCAGATTCCCCACAAAGCAATTCAGCTCTCCCTGGCCTTTCTTAATTCACCACTGGATTCACTTTTGTACATGACAGGGTGTTGACTATTCTTCCTTTCTTTCTTTTGCCACACCCCCTCTCCTTAAGGGGCCATTGAGCTTTTAGATAATAGCCTTTCTCCCCTATGCATATTTGATAGGAATTTGTTTGTGAACACCCTGAATGTTGAGACAAAACATCTATTACCTGTGTTATATTGTTCTCTGAATGAAACTCGCCAACAGCCTGTGTAGAAATCTTATCAGGTACAAAAGCAAGTGTGATGGTTAATTTTATGATTCAATATGCCTGGATCACAGGGAGCCCAGATAGCTGGTGATATATTATTTCTGGGTGTGTCAGTGAGGGTCTGTTTGGAAAATATTGGCATTTAAATTGGTAGACTGAACAAAGAAGACCCACCCTTACTGATGTTGATGGGTATCACCCATTCTACTGAATGAAACAGAAGGGCAGAGAACACATTTACTCTCTCTTCTTGAGCTGGACATCTCTCTTCTCCTCATCTCACACATTGGTGCTCCTGGTTCTGAGGTTTTTGGACTTGAACCAGGACTTACACCACTGTTTTCCCTGGTTCTTAGGCCTGCGGGTTTGCACTGGAACTATACTACCTGCTTTCCTGGGCCTTCGGCTTGCAAAAAGCAGGTCATGGGACTTCTCAGCCTCCACAATTATGTGAGCCAATCTCACATAATAAATCTCTTTTTATAAGTTTATATATACAAGGTCTGTCTAGAAGGTATTCATTCAATCATGTAATTGAAAAATAGAGACATTTATTAAAGAAGATACAGGATTAAAGAAACATTGTACATAAGACAATGATACCCCAGTCGCCTTCAAAGTAGGCACTGTGGGACCTCACACAGTTCTTCCAATTGCCACAAGCTGCCCCATTGTATTTTCTTGAATCTCATTGACAGTCTGAAATCTCTTCCCTTTCAAAGGTGATTTTAGTTTTGGGAAAAGCCAGAAGTTGCAGGGTGCCAAATCTGAGCTGTAGAGGGGCTGAGTCACACAGGTGATTTAATGTTTTGCCAAAAAACTGCATAAGACATGATGCATGAGTGGGTGTTTTGTTGTGATGAAGCTGCCAATCACCAATGGCCCATAGCTGTGGCCTCCTGAATGATTCATATTGTTTCCACGGAGGAATGTTCAAGCTTTAATGCAAAATTTGATGCAGATTCGTTGCTCTACTCGCTCATTTTGAATGTGACTGCCGCACAGGACACATGCTCACTCAATGGCATCTACTCCCCTCATTGACTAGTACACTGATGTCATTGTTCACACATGCGCATTCCAGTCCACTCTCCTTGGATGCCAGGTTACATTGATGTCACACAAACTATTCTTATTATATTAACAATGGCTGGACTTTTTCTGGACAGACCTTGTACATCTGTTGGTTCTGTTTCTCTGGAGAACTATGACTAGGACAGCAAGCTTGTGAGGGGCATGATGGTGATGTGTGTGTACTGTGGTGTTTGATGAAAGGTTTTACAACGCTGGGCCTGGCAGACTGGGCCCCAATTTCAATCCTGATTCTGCTATCAACTAGCTCTGCGACTCTGATCAAGTCCTGCTAACTTTCTGCCTCATTTCTCATCTGTAATAAGGAAATGAGATTATTATGAGGATGGTCTGAGATAATAAATGGGACAATGCATTGAAAAGTACAAAGGGTAATACAAATTCTGTATAGAATTAATCAGGGTTCTGGTTATTATGACTGTGCTAAATAATCCATCACATGATATATAGTTTTAAATGGGAATAAGGGATCTTCCCCCCAACACAAGTGGATTTGCTTTACAAAGTGGAAATGATTTATTATCATCAGGTTAGTTTATGATGGGTATGCCCATTGATTGATTTATTTGTTCATTCAACAAATATTTACTGTGTGCCTATTGAGGGCTATGCACTGTTTTAGACCCTCAGGACGCCTAAATAAACACAATAGACAAAGACTCTGCCCACATTCTTGGTGGGTGAGGGGCCGGGCTGTGCTTGGAGGTAAGGGAGAGTGGCTGAAAGCTTTAGTAAGCAGTCTTGAGGTCCATCCTCTGAATCCAATAGGCACTGTATTAGAAGAGGAAGCTGGGGTAAAAAGCCAAAGAATGAAAGAACAAAGGAAAAGACAATGAGTGAGGGTTCCAAGGGAACCTAAGGAAGGCAAGATCTGGAGGAGTTCCTGAGCCAAAGGAAAAAGTGACTACAGGAACATTTGGGGCAATTCAATGGTCCTGGAGAAGAAGGGATCCTGGTTTTAAAAAAATGGAGAAATGTGTAGTCAAAGCCCTTGAGAAACAAAGGTGGATCTGTTGGTGAGTTGAAGGGGAGCAGCTAGCAAGAACTGAATTGCTTTGCATGAGAGAATGAGAAGAAAAAGGAGTTTGGGGAAGCAGACCAATTTAGCAGGAGTGAGCGGATCATCAGGGGGAGATGGCTATGAAGCTGAATGGAGGGCTTGAGCTATAGTATAGAGAGCCCTTTACCTGACTAAGTATTTGGAATATAATTCTTTATGCAGTGGGAATTACACATGGTTTTAGAGTAGAGGAATGATCTAATCTGAGCAGATTCATCTGTCAGCAGGGTGTTGAATTGATTGGAAGAGACAGAGGTGAAAGAGATTATATGGAGAAGAAAAAAGTCGACAATTTCCTCTCTGTTCAGAGGAACATGGGATTTCTTATTCTATAATGTGAAGCCATCTGCAATCTCTGTGCTCTGGACATAAGTTTTTTTTTGTTTTTTTTTTTTTAAAGAAAACAGCTCTGAGTGATTTTGAAAGAATTGAGAACCAATGCTATATGGGAGTGGAAAAACTGAGTCACATTCTCATGTTTTATTGCCATTATGTTCATAACTCCTTAAAAGGAAAAATGTATCACTTTAGGCTTGACAAATAAGCTTTTGATCCTTCACTAGATTGTAGTGGACCCTCTCAGAGTAAAAGAAAATGGTTGAGGGAAGCATAAGGTAGCATTTGATGCTGGTCATTCTGTTTGTGAAGGTTCAGAAGGGAGCATGTGGTTAGTGTGAAAGTCCTGCAATGGGATCTGCCTGCCTGGTCCACTTTCCAGCCAGGTTTAAACCTTTGTTCAGACTTATGGTGTGACTGATTAGAAATTTCTTAACTTCACTTGGCCTCAATTTACTCCGGGCACATGGTAAATATTCACTTAATATTAACTGTTAATATTGCTAGGGATCTTGAAGAAACCCAAAGACCGAGATGTTGTTTTAGAGATGCTTGTTTGGGTCACTTCTGATGAGTTTTCTAGTTAGCTAGGCTCATAATGGATGATGGCTGACCAGCAAAGACCCAACTGATTCAGAAGACAGTTCTAAATCCCTTTGTGGATTTTCCAGGATGGCCTTGATTTTCATCAGAATTTTGGAGGTCATCTTGGTCTATCAGAAGGATGTCAATGCACAAAATGAAAAATGTTACATGGTATAATAAAAATCATCTTCAGATGGTGCCCAAAGTCTCAGGCCCATGAGAGATAAACATTTTTTTTAGAGAGTTACAGATCACCATCAGGGGGAATTGCTGGGGCAGATTTTCAGAAGTGACTCTTGTGTGTCTTTTAATACAAACAGTTTTCTAAGTTAAAAAGATTGAATTGTGTTGGCCATTTTTCTCTTGTTTAGCCCACAGGATGGGGTGAGGGTATACAGGGATCTTTCTGGAAGGTGGCAATGGGAGTTTTATGGTTTAGTAAACCATTTTTTGTACCCCTTTGGCTTTCAGCTGGGCTTTAGGTAAGCTCTTCATTCTTCTAAGTACAAGACGCTTTGAGGACAGAAAGGACCACCATCATTGGTACTTATTTCCTCTCGGCAAATGGTTTTGCTGTTTTGAACTAAACTTGTGGCTCTGTGTTTTACTGCTGGATCCACCTCTTTGGAAGTTTTTGATTTGATTGGTTGGTTTACTTTACCTCAAGCATATGATTAGATTTATTCCCTTGCATCCTAGTGTCTAATGAAATTGCAAACATTTTTTCTGCTTGCCAAGAATGAAATGCAAATCAGTGCATCATGGGATGGACTGGGCTTGAGGTGAACTTGGGATACCCTACAGCATGAGGTGAAGAATTTTCTCCCCTTGGGTAGCTAGACTGTGAGCCTCTAGGAGGCAGGGGCTATGTTTTTGGTCTAGAGATCAAACCTGCTGCTGTAGAGAATGCAATGGACTATTTTTCAGGGCCCCAGCTTCTGGGCCAGACGTAGGAATCTTTGGGGGGATGAGCCAGTCATCTAAGAGGATGTTCAGTCCCCTGTTCAAAGGCTTCTATGTTAGGTAAGGATGAAAGAGGGCCAAATAGGAGACATGATCTTTTAATTAGAGCTTTTCAGCCAGAAAGAGCCCAGAGTTGTTATCCTGTCTATCTCTTGCAATCAGGCCAGGCTGGATTTATGATAGTTGAAATGCATAAGATGTGGTTGTACCAGTTTACATTGGTGTCTTTTTTGGCTTAATTTATGAGTTTGCCTGTGTGCTAAATCATGAAAGCTTTCTGCTTACTTTTCAAAGAAAACATTGACTTTCTTCCAAGCAGAAGCACATGATGAATAGACACATTCCTCTTTCCTCCAAACCTAGCTGAGTCACTTAAGTTTGTTCCTTTTTTCTCTGTTTCCCTTTGATTCCTTTGCTTTCCTTTTTCAGTTTCTAAAGTAGTCCACCGGAGTTTAATTGCTCAATGCCTTGCTAAGTGTTTGAATTCTCTTGGGGACACTTATGTGTTTCCTAATGCAGGACCAAATCTGGATGAGTTTCAAGCAAGTGGATAATGTGGCTTGGCAGGAAATAAGGGAAGCCTTTTACACTTTGAAGATGCCAGAGTAGCATCACTGTCAGATCAGCAAATTTGAATAATCCTGGAGCACCGGAGCATGGACAATGTCTTGCCTATGCTGTGGGTAATATTGCAGAATCAGTGATAAATACTAAAGTGCTAGGCGTTTCCAAAAAACTCAAAAATCACTCCTTTAAAAAAAGCTGAAGTCTAGCAGAAACTACAATATGAGGATGATGGAATATGAGACAACGATCCTCTTCATTTTATTTAAGATAGCAGTATTACTACTTTTACCTCCATCACTGCTGTCACTACCACTACTGGCTGAAAGTTACTGGGTACTTCCTATGTCCTGGGCCCTGCATTCACTACTACTTTATACGCATTCCCTCCCTTCACATTCACTAACTCACATCAGTCTTATGAGGTAGGTGCTACTATTACTTTTAGTCTACACTTGAGGAAGCAGATGTTTAGAAAGATGAAATAACTGTCTTAGGATCTCTAGCCATGAAGTGTTGGAGTTGAGACTTAAATGCATCTATATTTGCTCAAAGCTTATATTCTTAACTAATATGCTAGTTATAAATATAGTTACTGTAAATCTGTATATGTATATATGTTGACTCAATATTGGTAAATTATATTAATTAGACTAGATCATCTTTCTTAGTGTACGGGTGTACGTGTTGTGTGTATGTGTTTTGCTGCACTGTGCTGGTGACAAAGTAAGTTGTAGAAATGGACAGAGCTATTAACCCGAGCTTGGAAAGGCAACATCCATCAGTGGGGATTAAGGCTGCCTCTCCATGCTCTCCTTAGAATGGACTGTAAACATGGTATCCCCGAATCAGAAAAATCAAATCTCGGGGGAGAATGCTAGAGGGCTGTAAAGACATTGGATTCAAGGAAAGTGGTTCAGGCATTGGTCCTTGATTGTAGCAAGATGTTTAGTTAGATTGTGGTTGTGAGAGGCAGGATGGTTCTCTCAAAGGCTAATTAATCATAATGATGGCCCTCTGAGCAGGTTTTTTAAAAAACAGCATTATAATTATTTGTATTTTATATCTACACTGTTTATTTTACTTTTTGTATCTTTCTAACTTTAAGAAACATTAATTTTGAAAATGTCAATTTACATCAGTTCTGCTAAGAAAAAATAGTTTAGGCCAAAAAGAACCCAATTGGGGAGGCATTGAATCCTTGGGGACTGGAGTGGTACTATTGGATAAAAATGAGGGTAATGCAAGGGGAAGGGAAATTTCAGGGGAGCAGTTGCTGATGCAGCTGCTCTTCTCTGCTACTGAATTTCCTCCATGAGGTTCACTTAGTTTAGCCTTTGTAGGATTTTTGTTTGATTTCTTTTAGGCATGAATCTTTAAAACACAGAAATGTTAAGGTTAATTGAGTCACCTTTTCCAATAAAGGTTAAAGAAAACAAAGATAAATTGACTCACTAAATAAATGGAAAATATAGAAAAACTTAAACACAAATCTTATAGATACTGTAATGAATTTTATTTCTGTACATGAATGATTTTAAACTTCATTTTTTGAGATCTGCTATCACAAGTAATTTGTTACCAATAATAAGGGAAAGAAGTTTGCAAAAACCTTATTAATATTTTAATGTATAAATTAGTGTGGAATGAAGGTTCTATTAGTCAAGATAGGGTGGGCTTTGTGCAGTAACGAACAATTCCAAAGTCTCAGCTGCTTAAAGCAATGACGTTCTGTCTTGTTCTTACTGTGGGTCTATTGTGGGTAATCTCAGGGCTCTGCTCCAGATTATTCACACTCAAGAGTGAGAATTGATGGAATCTTATCAGATGGAATGTTTCTTGTCACTATGGCAGGCAAAAGGAAGTGAGCAAACCAATCATTGGCTCTTGAAGTTTGGAGGAGACACATTTCAGTTTTGTTCGTATTTAATTGCCCCAAAATAAGACATGTAGATTATCTATCTAGAACAGGGGTGTCAAACTCATTTTCACGGGGGGCCACATCAGCCTCATGGTTGCCTTCAAAGGGCCAAATGTAACTTCAGCTCCTTAACAGTTAAGGAGTAGTTACATTTATACAGCCCTAAAATTATTTCGGCCCTTTGAAAGCAACCGCAAGGCTCATGCGGCCCCCGGTGAAAATGAGTTTGACACCCCTGATCTAGAAGAAAGAGGTGGAAGTGAGATCCTACCATGTGCTTAGGAGAAGAGGAATTAGAATATTGAGCAATAGCCAAATGACTACCAGAGGTAAGCCTTTTTACTGCTGTGAATCTCCCTCCCTTGCATTCTGTGCGGATCTTGGGGGTGGGAGGTGAGGCTCATAGCCCATGGTGGTCTCTATATATTCACATCACCCTGCGTGTCTGCTGTGGGCACCCAGGCTGTGAACTCTTGCCTCAGACAAGGAGGGGAGGATCGGTTGTTGTCTCCAGCTGCTGTCGTTTAGAAAATCCCCAACTTGTTCAGTGGGGGAGAGGAGTGAGAACAGGAGGACCTCCTAACACAGTGCTCCTGGAGCCCCTCCATAACCAATGTAGGCTCCTAGCAGTAATATTCTAACCCTTTCCTCTGAAGATTTTTTCCTAGCCTCATCCTGGCTACCCAGCTAAAATCTGGGGCTTGAAGAGCTTACTTTGTAAAAAACTATCTCTGCTCTTTCCCAATAGTTAACATTTATTGAGCACTCACTGCACCAGCCACTGTTGGAAGCATTTGATATATATTACTACTCATTTAATCCTCGTAACAACTCAGGGAGCTGGGTACTGTTATACCCGCATTTTACAACAAAGGCACGGAGGAGTTAAGGAATTTGCCAGTAAGTTGGGGAGCTGGAATTCAATCCCAGGCAGTCTGGCTTCAGAGCCCACTGTACAACCTCTTGGCTACTAGCACAGTATAATATGTAATATTTGGAGAAAATGAGCTCTATTTGAAGTGGTTATGAACAATAAAATGCTCAATGATGCCAATAGCATCTCACAGAGATTCTCAGGGACTGAAATCTGCACAATATTACACTCTCTCTTTAAATCAATAGGATAAAACTAATGCAGATGCACCAATGGCCCAGCAGGCATCTTCATCTTCACAGAGCTAAGGCAGAGCACATTTGCATGATGAGTACTGATAAAGTCACTGTCATGACCAGCAGATGACAGGTAGATAAACTAAAGAAACATCTGTGTTTTATTTTATTTTATTTATTTTTATTTTATCTTATTTTATTTTTTCAAATATTTTATTTATTTATTTTCAGAGATAGGAAGGGAGGGAGAAAGAGAGGGAGAGAAACATCAATGTGTGGTTGCCTCTTGAACACCCCCTACTGGGGACCTGGCCTACAACCTAGGCATGTGCCCTGAGTGGGAATCAAACAAACAACCCTTTGGTTCACAGGCTGGTGGTCAATCCACAGAGCCATACCAGCCAGGGTGAAACATCTGTGTTTTAAAGAAACACAAATTTTTAAAGACTTAAGCTCATTATCATGTGCACACAGGGTGAGGCTTGTAGAATTCCTGTAGGAAATCATTATTGTAAAAATGAAAAAAGTTTCTTAAAGCAAAAGGGGACTGTCTAGGAATCAGTGCTAAAGACATGGGAACTTATCTCATGGTATGCTGGGAAATGTTTAACAATTGGTTCTCTGGAAAACAAACCTTATTTGTACTGGTTGCCAATTTCTATAGTGTAAATACTCTCACTATTTCAATTTCAAGTTACCAATTTGATATAACTGAATATATAACTTTGACATATTCTTATATCAGAGTTACCAATTTTATATAAGAATAGGGTCCTGCAAATGAGTAATAGCTGTTTTTGGCATACCAGTGACATTAGATGGGAGAAAGAAGACACCCCATAGTTCAGCTTTATAAAAAAATGTACGAGGTCCATCCAGAAGGTATCCAGCCATGTATTATGAAAAGACAGAGCCATTTATTGAAGAAGATACAAGATACAAGAAGTATTATGCATAGGACAATGATGCCTCAGTCACCTTCAAAGTAGGCACCTTGGGATCTCACATAGTTCTCCCAATTGCCATCAGCTGCCCCGTCGTATTTTCCTGAATCTCACCGACAGTCTGAAATCTCTTCCCTCTCAAAGGTGACTTTAGTTTTGGTAAAAGCCAGAAGTTGAAGGGTGCCAAATCTGAACTGTAGGGGGGCTGAATCTCCTGGGTAATTTGATGTTTTGCCAAAAAAACTCTGCATAAGACATGATGCATGAGTGAGCGTTTTGTTGTGATGAAGCTCCCAATCACCTGTTGCTCACGGCTATGACTTTCTGAATCATCCGAGTAGTTTCCACAGAGGAATGTTCAAGCCTAACACAAAATTTGATGCAGATGCATTGATCTTCTTGCTCAGTCATTTTGAATGTGATGGCTACACAGCACACATGCTCACTCAATGGCATCTACTACCCCCACTGACTAGTACAGTGAAGTCATCATTGTTCACGCATGCGCATCCAGTTCACTCTCCTTGGCTGCCAGGTTACATCGATGTTGTGCAAACTGGTCTCATTATATTAACAATGGTTGGACTTTTTCCAGACAGACATTGTATGGGTCAGATTTGAAACAGCTGAGTTGAAATAAATATACCATCATATCAGAGCTGTGAGAAATGTATTAATTTCTTTTTTTGTTTCTAATATCACTGAAACACATTCTTTTCAGACACATTCTGCTAATTCCTTTTGTGCTGCTTTTTGGGCTTGTTCTTGATACTGCGAGGAAGCTGCCACATTCAAGCAATTTAACTCTGAAAGAGAAAGACTAAGATGTGAGACCCTGGGACTCAGGAGTGCTGAGTGCTCCCTGTGGTTCTGCTGCTGAGTAGCTGTGATTTGGGGCATGTCACCAATCTTAAAGTGAGGGTACTTTTTTATTTTTTATTTTTATTTTTTCAAATATTTCATTTATTTATTATTAGAGGGGAAGGGGAGGAGAAAGAGAAGGTGAGAAACATCCATGTGTGGTTGCCTCTTGCATGCCTCCACTGGGGAACCTGGCCTGTAACCCAGGCATGTGCCCTGACTGGAAATCGAATGAACAACCCTTTGGTTCACAGGCCGATGCTCAGTCCACTGAGCCACACCAGCCAGGGCAAGGCACTCTTAGATCCTTCTGGACGTTTATGGTTTTAAGTCCAGTTGAAGGGGATGGTGAGAAGGAGAAGAACATAAGGTAAAGCAATGGAAAAGAGGTAGAAAATGTAGAAATGGAAAGGAAAAAGACTGCGTGAGGGTGCTGGGAGGGACAGATGGAATTGAGAGAAAGGTGGACAAAATTAACATTTATTGAGAACTTACTGTGTGCCAGTGATTATAAGATTTCGCTTACGTGATTTTGAGAAGCACTTTACTTCTACCATCTAATTTCTGTACCAACTTCATGAGTGATTACTGTCTACATTGTACTAATGAGGAAAATGAGCCCCAATGAGGAATTATTCCCCCAAAGTCATACTTAGTGAGTGGCTGAGCTGGAGATCCAAGAAAAGGTATGAGAAACAACTCCCCCCCCCCAATGGTCTAAATATGAATAGCTGTAAATCCTGTGTTCTCAGGAAGTGCTGCCTAAATGGGAGGAGGTTTGAGAGGATCGTTAGATTAAGGTCACGCCCAGGGGAGCATTTGAGCTGTAACTCGTAAGAATTACCCTTTGACAAGTTTGTTGATTTTCTGCACTGCTCTTTACTTGCTCAAATCTTTAAATCTTAAGAGGCTCCAGTCTGAGTAGGATGACTAAAGCAGCCCCTTAAGACAGAAATTAGCTGCTGGGATGAGGCATCCCTCCCCAGAGCACTGAACTCTGTTTTGGGGCTAGCTTTGGCTCTGGGATGGAGGTTGCCCTTTGGATCTCTCTGAGGAAACAGTGGAGGAAATAGGTGTCTCCTGGACTTGAATTTAAACATCAAGGCTAGGAAAGACAGAAGACTGAAGAGGGGAGAGGGACACATGGAGATATTAAAATAATGGGCAGATTTTTTTGTTGCTGGTAAAGACTACACCATCAGAGCACTGCTGTGTCTGGCTTAAAATGAAAATTTGAATCGGGTATCTGCTTTAATGAGTAAAAAAATATTGATTAAAAGGTACAGATTACCTCAGCTCCCCAGCTCTGGAATCTTCCTGCTTTGATAGCACAAATCAATACTCTCTGTGAAGGTTGAAGCTCTAAATTGTGAAGTAAGAACTGTACAGAGTCCAGTGAGAACTGCTCACAGGGCAGAGCAGCAGCATCCAATGGAGAGGCTGCAGCAGGGCACTGACTAGCTCAAGGCAAATTCATGTACCACTCAGGCAGCTTTACTCGGGGCATGGAGCTCTGGGACAGAGCCCTGGGCAGCTGCACAGGGGGCCTCCTGCTGTGGACTGACCAGAAAGGGATCAGATTCCATGCATGTGTGGCTTTATTGTATTATATATATGTATGAATATCCCGTTATGTAGCGTGAGTGCCATGAACTTGAATTATAGCCATCACCAACTGTACTTGCTGTTGGGTGATTTGCATCACGCAGCGTGGTTCTGCCTTTTTCATTCTGTGGGGAGGTCCTAAAGGTGAATTAATCACTTCTGATACTGGATATGCGCACATCTTCTTTGTTCTTGCTAACTGAAATTGAAGGTGAAATATATTCTTGGGCTGGAGAATAAGCACAAATTTTGGAGTTAAACAGACCCATGTTCAAATCCTGCATCCACTACTTATTAGCTGTGTGACTGTGGGGAAATCATTTAACCTTGCTGAGTGGGGAAATCATTTAACCTTGTTTTATTTGTTTCCTTCTGGGGCTATGAAATGTAGATAATAGTGGATTTTACCTTCTAAGATTATTGCAAGGACTCAGTGGGATCCAGCCAGGAGGATGTTTAGTGGACTGCCTAGTACGCAGTAAGCTCTCTGTAAGTTGAGTGCTATGATATCCCAGTAGTTCTCTTAGGTTACTGAAGCACTATTTGGAATATGAATAAATGAGGAAATAAGTATTGCTTTATCCAAGTAACTATTTCATTTCTCATCCACTTTCTATTTCCGACTCTAGATCCAAGTCAGCTGGTAACTAGGGGCAGGAAGGCCTCCCTATCTGTTCATTCCCTATCACCAAAGATATAAAACAATGTCTCAAGATATCAGTTCTGTATTGACTTTCAGGGATAAATGCTTGTGCTTTCTGGGCCTTAGTTTTCTTAGCTTTCCAGGAAGGATGGGGTCACAGGTAATTTGACATTCCTAAGGCCCCTCTACTGGGGGTATTTCTGTATGGTTCTTTAGATGGTCTGTTTCTGGGAACTGTGTCCTTCTCCCTTAATGTCTGCCTATGTAACTTGAAGAATTTCTTTGCTTTTTCCACAGTCTTCTGTTTCTCCAGAATAGGAACTATTCTGCCAGCTGTGTCCTGCTTCTTTACACTGTTCAGATTCCATTACTTGGCACTCACTGACCATTTATGTATTAGCGATTTCTTTTCTGTTTCTCCCTCCCTAAACTCTACTGTGGTGTTACCTATTTGGGGGACTAAATGACCCTGAATAGTACACCTGTTGTGCTAGTAAATGAAGTAAACAGGGTATTTTGCAAATGCCAAAACCAGATTCTTTTCTCTAAGGTGCTCATTAAACTTTGCATGACTTTTTCAATGAAGACCAAAAGAAGAAATTCCTCAGATGACAGTATCAGGACTAGGTGTTCTAAAAAACAAACAAGCAAGCAAATGCAGCATCACTATGGATTACTTACCTGATCATATCTCTCATTTTGCTTTGGTAGGTGGAAATCTGAGAGCCAGAGAGCTAGATTTTGTGACATGCATTTTGTGTCTCAGTCTCTATCCTGAGTTCATTTCACTCTTAATTTATTTTTCTCTCATTTAGATTTTTCATTTATTCATTAAAATAAAAGTCCTGTTCTACTTTTTCAATTTTTATGGCATGCCTCTTTACAGTAGAATAGGGTAAGGTCAAAGTGAATAATTGAATACATTCTGTGCATTTTGTAGAGTGAGGATATACTTACATCAACTGTTGTGCAGTTCAGTCACACATGAAATCCTCAAAATGGCATATGACTTCAGCTCAGAATGTATAGGGATGTAGGAAAGGTAAAATCCTCCTAAGACATCTCTATTAAAGTGGTAAACATTTGCCATAAAACATAATCTAATCATAGGCGTAAATGTCCCATTATATTTGCATCCACACTCAAGGGGAGAAAGATGATATATTCTGTCTACCATAGTTAGTTAATGTAATTTAACATCAGATTTTGTCTGTCAAAAGTAAAAACTTCCTATATGTCCCTGGCCCTTCTTTTGACCAACATTACTTCATTCTGACCCCAGGGCACACCACCAGGAGTGAGAAGCATATCAATACCTCTGCTCACTAATTCTGTGACTTTGAATGCCTTGACCATTTTACCTCTGACTTTGACCCTGTGATTTTATCAGTTCATAATTTGTCTCTCTCTTAGAATCAGCCGATTGCCTATAATGGCCTTGGACGCATTTTAACAATGGATATTTTTGGAGTTGAAAACAATTAGTACTCAGAAAGGTAATGTTATGATGTAGATTCATAGGCAAGGTAGCTAACAGTTTTGTCAAATCCTTACCTGTATGCTTCAAAGACTTCCAGGCGGTTTCCAGTTACAGAATTTACTGCCGAGTTTTCTTTCTTAGCAATAGCAGCAGGAGATGCTCTAGGTGGCAGGGCTTTGTTTGCTTTCACTGACTGGCTGGGAGTGTGAGGGCCCTCTCACCTTCTAGAGCTGTGATAGCACCAGGGAGGAGGCTGTAAAGTCATTGCAAGTCTCTCCTGATGTTAAACTCATAAAATCCAGCTTTACCCACAGATAATGATTCATTTAGTAGTGATGACTCAAACCGCTGGACTTGGTTTGAGAAAAAGAAGCATTTTCTTTTAAAGCAAAACTCTTCTTTAAAAAGAGTGCAAGTCCTCTAAGAGTGAGACTTCATCCTGGCCCTCCTTTGCCTCAGGCTCATAGAACCTCCTAGATATTACCATGGCTCCCCAGGCAGGTATAAACTGCTGGTATCAATGGGTGCTCATTTTCCAGATCAAGAAATATATCAGTGATGTAGCCTACAACAGTTCCAGAATATCTGAGTACAGAAAGATGGTTATAGGCCATACATTCCAGCAGACCTATTACAACATCTTGGTGTCTTGCCTGCTTTACAAAACCCATTGTCCTTAAACATACCATTATTGAGAGTACTTCACATCACTTCACTGAAGTGCAAGGAGGGCTGGGGAAAGCAGTCCACCCACCCAGCAGTGTACTCAGAAAGAGGAATCAGGTTTGGTGAGCATCTAGATGTCTCTGTTGCAGTTTGGAAAGCATAATAGAGTCCCCCTGTGAATAACAAATAAAACCTTCTAACTGCCTGATAACACAAAATCCAAACAACTGTAACGAAACTAATGAGTAAAAGGCCAAGGAGCTTTAGCTACAGGAAATAAACTGCAACCTGGAACTCCCATTTCTCAGTGGGAGAAAACCAAAATAAAACACAGATCCCAATCAAATCTGATTTTGGCCTTGGTTGATAGTCAGTGCAGTGAGAAATTGACAATGTGAATTTGAGCTGCTGCCAGAGGCTGAGAAGAAAGTACCCAGAGAACAATCACCCAAAGTTCTAAAGAAAGGGAGATGTTCTCCTTTGTTCAGTTGGCATCGGAATATTAAAGAACGGGATGACACCTGATGAAACTGGGGACTGTCCTAGAGAAAGAAGTAGTTTTTACTATTAAATTCTTGTATAACACTAGTAACCACAAAAGTGAATATTTATTGAGCACTTACTCTGAACCAGCCATTTCCCCCTGTATTATCTTGTTTTTCTTCACAATAACGCCAAAAGGTAAACACTATTAGTCTTATTTTACAGATGAAAAACCAAGACTTAAGAAGTTAAGGAACTTTCTAAAGTCACGGAGCTATTGCCCTATGGGTATATAGATCCAGGTTTATCTGACTTTGGAACCCATGCTGTAAGGCCAATGCTTAGAAGCTGTCACTACAAGGCTTTGACCTTACAAGAACTCACTGAGAGCTCGTGCAGTGATACGGTGTCAGATTTGTTTCATGTCAATCAAGGTGGTGGGAAGAGCGGGTGTGTGAAAGCCTGAAATAAGCACGGTCATATGTGAAGTCTTAGTGATGCCGGGAGACGGTATGTGAGGGTCATAATATTATCCTCTTTCTTTTTTTGTGTGTTGAAAATGTTACATAAGAAAGGTTGGCAGATGGATATATAGTTACATGTTTTAACTTAAATTTTAAGGTTTGACAAAGAGAAATTCCAGATACTCATGTACGATCTTTCTGATACCCTGTGCCTTTGGAATTTTGCTCTCAGCAGAGAGTAGTGAGGCACAGGGGGGTTGCCAGTCACCTTTCTTGTCTTTCCTCTTAAAGATGGTGACCGTCTCTTCGTTTTTCAAATATCATGGTATTTCTTCTTGTTTCCTTATACGTAGATAGTTATACAGCCTTTGCCCTTTCTATTTGAAAACCTCAGCAGGTTTTCCTGCTACTCACAGTTTGGCAATGGAGCATCTAAGGAACACACAAAATATCCTATAATATGATAGGCACAGAGCAGGGGGCATTGGATGAGGTGGATTTAAAGTGTCAAGACAGATAGCAGCTATTACTTTGAGACCAGAAACCAACGTGAGAGTGGGAATTGAAAAAGGAGAAAGCAGAGATATCAGTTAAGCTATTTAAAGGAAAAAGAGCCCAAAGTACCTCATAAAGCATAAAAATGTGAACATTTATATCTTCATTAAGGAGAGTATTAATTAGAGTTGAGTTGTTACCTGGTTTATAGCTCCCCGGGACTAGGACGAGCCTCTAAGAGGAACCCAGGCAGAGAACAGCCAGCCTGGGTAATTACCATGGCTTGTCTTGGGGTTTGCTCCCGTCTCACAGACAACTTTATACCTGGCAGCCAGGTGAATAGGCCTGGGCTATCTACTTATCAGGCAGGACAAAGACCAGGCTTTTGGCCAGTTGCCAAAGTGGACTCTTTACTTTTAATGGAAGTGAGAGAAAAGCTGAGCAGTCTTACTTGGCCATGGCTCAGGACCTCTGAGAGCTCTTTTTCCTGGTGTGTGGAATGTTCTCTCCCAGATCCTAGGTGCTCATGTGGACTCTGTCTCTAAACCACAATGGTGCACCCTGGCTGGTGTGGCTCAGTTGGTTGGAATGTCATCCTATAGACCGAAAATGTGCAGGTTCAGTTCCCAGTCAGGGCACATACCCAGGTTGTGGGTTAAATCCCTGATTGGGTCATGTATGAGGCAACCAATCGATATTTCTCCCTACCCCCGCCCCCGCCCCGTTTTTCTCTCTCTCTGAAAGCAGTGAGAAAACAGTGACAACAAAAAACCTGCAGTGGTGCCCTAGCATCAGGCCCCTCTGGTCTCAATAGCAAAGAGTGAAATGGTGTATGTGACAGTTGGAGGGTGTCCTCTCGCTCCAGTCCAATTGTTTTCTTTCTGACTTTTGACTATGTGTCGCATTTCTGATCCTACACTTACCCACTGGCCTTGATGATTTCATTTATTTTCATTGGATCTTCACTCTAGTTCTCCTTTAAGGAGGAAAAGAACAGAGCAGGGATGGCCAGGAAAGTAATGGGAAAAATGGGATAAAAATGATAAAAAAAAAAAAAGGTGAGGCATGCTTTGAAATGGAGTGTGCACGTTCTACCTAAAGACAATCAAATCATAGTTTCTAAAGAAACTCTGGCCTGGACACATACCAGTGATTGGATTTGCCCTGTGGGTCCGCAGTTTGGAACTTCTACAATTGATTGCCCCTTTCACGAATCTCACTGTGTTTTCATGGAAATGTCATTTGGGCCTACGTAGTTCTAGGGTAAGGCTGTGTGTGGAGTGTCTGTTGTTTGGGTGCAGGGAGGGAGTGTCTCATGATGAGGGTGCACAGATCTCTAGTCTGATTCTTGATGCAGATAAATCCCTGGTGCCTGACCTTATCCTCAGTTGCAGAGAAGGTGAACCATGTCATTAGTGCCTTCCCTATACCCACACTTACACTCCCTTAGTTTTAAGGTGCTTTGATAACTTCTGGACTCTAGAATGTAACTATATGCACTAATCTACACGAAAGCGTTAAAGGTTTAACTTTGTATTGTTTCCAGAGCTGTTTCTGTGGTTCATGGAAAAGTTAGGCTTAATCCAAAGGCATACTTTCTAATAATAGATTTACATATATCTTAATATTAGGATAGTGAATATACTTTTAGGAGTTTATAGAAATCATGTGGTAAATCCTGTTCATTGCTTTACTCGACCTCCATTTTTACCTAGCTCTCCTCTATGGAGAGTTCAGAAAACTAAAAACTACATTTCCAATAGCTCTCCAATTAGATGTGCCGAGACATAGAAGGCGGTAAGGAGGTGGTGGCCGTTTCCCTGCCTTTTGTTTCTGTTTCTGCTTGCAGACAAGAAGGTGGGAACGTGAATGATTTCTGCATCAGTATTCCAGGGTCCAGTCTCCAGCTTCCTGAGGAGTGAGAGCAGTTATTGGCTGCAGTGTCTTCTTGATTCTGTGCCTTGATTGGGCCTCAGCTACATGGATATGATCATAGATTTATTTCTCCAGTGGCAGCCTCAGAAGCCGGCTGGTTTTGTGCTGTTCTGGGAGTCATTCTTGGAGGCCCACCTTAGAATCTGCTGCTTTAGCCCTTTTACCAGTTCTGCAAACTTGTAATTCCCTGCATTAAATTCTTTCCTGCTAGAAATACCTAGAGCGCTTTATGCTTTCTGTGTGAACCTTGACTGTTAGATTCTTCAAATGGTTTATAAAACTTACTCATGAACCTAGTCCTCTTCCTAGATTCTGAGCCCTAAGTTTGTCATCAAATCAAAGATGGGGGAAAAAAAAAGAGCCCCTCTCAGAGAGAAGACCATGCAAATGAGGGAACTAAGTGCCATGACTGGCATTGACTTGAGTCTAGATCAGTAATTAGTTTTCATTAGACCAGGTGTTCTTTGGTTTGAACGTTACCAGTGTCCTGGGTTTAGGTCACTGGAGATTGTACTGGCAGCCTGGGATTTTTTTTTTTTTTTTTTTTTTTTTTAGCTCTCTTGGTACTAAAGGGCAGATGAAGGTACCTTGTGAAAGGGCAATGGGTATGTGCTTGCCTGTTGCCTTGGTCTTCCTTAATTGTTGAGGTAGATCAGTGAGGATTATGTACTCATCTTTCCTAGTGGGGCATGTGGCTTGGTGTGGGGGTAATTGAATTGGAAATGGGAAGGTGGAAATGTTGTTTTGTGCTGAAATATTCATTTCTCCTATAACTGTTGAGTAAATGTATCATTAGTGTGTGCACACAATCGTCCTTAATCCTCCGAGCGTTCCAGCAGCAGGTAGGCACTTCCTGCTGAGAAACAGATTTGAGTGAGATGAGCATTTTTCAAAGGAGCACAAATCTGTTCACCATCTGGGGAGGCAAGAATTATTCTTCCGTGTTTAGCATGAATTCACAAGACTTCAGGAGAAGGGGAGCAGAGATGTTGCTCTAAATTTTGGCTGCCTAGTGAATTCAGCTCTCTTTGTAGCAGCTGCAGCTGAAGATACTCCAGATCACACAATAGCTGAAAGGAAAGTGGGGGATGCCTCTGAGGTCTTTCAGACACCTATGGGATGGCCATAGGTGACATGAGTTTCGGTACCAAAGTCATCATTTTTCCCAAGATAGCGCGATAATCATTTTCAGTTATCTGTAGAAATTACTTCTTAAATATTTTGCCTTACAGCAAACGGCCTTTCCTCATACAGAGAAAACATCCCTTTCTCTATACTTTAATTTTTCTACATTTCATTTAATGATCACTCATGTAAATGGGGATTAATGTGCACCAAATATTAACTCAATCTTATAATGACCTATGAATGTAGGTGCTATTATTTTCCCCATTTTATACATGGAAAAACCAAGGAACAGAGTGATCAAAGAACTTACCCCGGTTACACAGCTGGTATACCAGGATTCCAAACCATACAGTGGCTCCAGAGGCCCCGCTCCGGGCCCCTCTCCCGCAGACTGCTCATCTTTCCCTTGTTCAGCTGAGAGACACGCCATCTTGCCTTCTTCCCAAGGCCAGGGATACTGCATTCTTTACAGATTGTTTACTCCCTGAGTGGGCTCAGTCAAGGGGCCCTAAGGGCTAAAGTTAACCCGTCCTCTGTTTACCAAACTGTGTGTTCGGGTGTGCGGCAGCCATCCGGAGGAAGAGGACTCTTTTTCTGGGTTAGACTCAGGTGCTGTTTGGGATAGCAGGTCTCGCTGTGATGCTCCTCCACACCCTGGATCCCACTCCTTCCTGTTTCTTCCAACCCCTGGAACTTGAATGATTTCCCAAGCATGGGCAAGAATTTGACATGATGAATAACATGAAAACTATACTTTTAAATATCTAGTCTTTTTGCATAAAAGCCTTTAGTATACTTGAAGGGAGTTTTAGTTTCTCTTGCCTATTCCACAGGACCAATATTTAAACCCTTTCATGATTGTCATGGCCTTTTCCTGGGAGTCTTTTGAAGTACTCTAGGTCCTTCTTAATGATAAATCTGCTCAAGAATGAAAAGCAAAGC
The DNA here is from genome assembly GCA_004026765.1 of Micronycteris hirsuta. NCBI lineage: Eukaryota > Metazoa > Chordata > Mammalia > Chiroptera > Phyllostomidae > Micronycteris > Micronycteris hirsuta. The sequence goes on from PVJI01016834.1 coordinate 21,747, forward strand.
CACCCTAAAAGTTAAACTAAAGTATTAATTAAACTATGGAGCCCAACTGCCTTTTGCCACATTGTTTCTATGGAAAAGTATATTCTGAGTTTCATTTCAGGATGCTGGAGAGCTTTTGCCTCTAACCTAGGGGGTTGAGAATGGAAAGCTGCTGATGCTGACATTGAGGTCATGGCTACTTATGTGACTTGGTCATCCGTAGCCAGATATTCATACTTGGTACACTTCTTCCGACTGCTTCCCCACACCTGCTCCTGCCATCCTCCAGTTCATTCTGACATAGACAGCCAGACTGGTTTTTAAAAATGTAAGTGTGATTATGACCCTTCTCTTCTTAAAATCCTCGAATGGCATCTAATTGTTATGAGGATAAAATCCTTAACATTGCCTACGAAATGACCTGGCCCGGTCCCGCTGTTCAGCTGCATCTTGATCTGTTCTCCTCCCCGTCACTGTTCTTTAGCCACAGGGTCTCCTTTCAGTTAGTTCTAACGCCGTAGGCTTGCTCCACTGTGGTTTCTTCCTCTGTACTTTTCCATTTACCTAAAAAGCGCTATTCCTTTCTTCTCACCTGGCCAACTGCAACTGATCCTTCAGATCTTCAACTTAGATGTGACTTTCTCAGGAAAAAATGTTTTTGTACTGAAGACATCATGTAGTTTTTTCCTTTATAGCCCTATGGCAGGTTAAAATTAAATGTATTTCATGTCTCTCATCCTGACTAGACTGTAACTTCTATCAAGAAGTGTCTGTGATTGACTTATTTTTTTTTCCAGCACCTAAAAAGTGTCAAATAAATATTCGTTAAATGAATTAATGAATAAATGAACCAACAAATGAACTAACTTGCAGATTTAGTTTGCATATGAGACTGTGTTTCCCCCCTGCCTAGACTTCACATTTCCTAAAGGTGGTGACATTATCTTCACTCATTTTTATACTCCCCAAATCGTCTAGCACAGGGCTTTACAAATAGTGAGCCTCAGTAAAGAATTGCCGGCTAATTAATTGACCTGCCAAGCTCAGATGACTAAGTTAAGGTGTGGAAAAATAAGGAAAAGATTATGATGAAATGTATTGGGTCATTTTGATGAAAGAGTGCAGCTTAGTGTTTCAAAGTACAGTGATATACTGGCCCCTACTTATGTCTAATGATCACCAAATTAGTATATTATGTCTTATATTGAGTCCTCTATTTTCAACCCGATTGCTAATTTAAGTGATGATTTTTGTTTCCACTAAAAGTGTTTGGTTAGCATAGGTAAGGGTGTTTGACCCAGATAGTAATAGCTGCTAATTGTATTTACTCTTGTTTCTGAGAGTAAGTGGTTTTTTTTTCATTAATTTGTTGAGATGCCAAGGACCACCGATTATAGGTGTAGCTTGTTTTATTGCATGTCACTTTCCTGTGTTTCACAGATGTTGCATTTTTTTTTTTTTTTTTGGTTTGTTTTTTACAAATTGAAGGCAAGGTCCTTCACTAGCCAAAGAATTGTGACTTCCTTTATTGTGATAGTTGCTTTATTGCAGTGGTCTAGAACCAGAACTGCAATATATCCCAGATATGCCTGTACTTTCAAAGTCCTTTCACATGTTGATCTCATATGCTCCTTTTCCAATCTTTGCCTCATTTATAGCTGAGGACTTGGGCTCATAGAGGTCGAAGAACTTAGCTAAGGTCATCTGGCTAGATAATGAATGAGACTTGGTAGTGTATTTTTCGGTACTCTTTTGGTCGCAAGGAAAAAAAGCCCGGTTTGAACTAGAGACTAGCTTTAGAGAAAAGGAATATATTGGAGAGTTTGGAATTGCTTAAAGAATGTCAGGAGCAGGTCAACTCTAGAGCCTTTCAGAAGTGGAACCAGAAGCCTGAAGCCTGCAGGAATTTCTTAGTTGTTTTCATATCTGCTTCTTTCGGGGGTGTTGGCACCACCAGGCCGAACTTGCCTGTTAGTACGGGACGTGTGTTGTGTGCAGTGTACGGCGATGACCTATGGGTCACAGATCATACTGCAGCTATCAAAGATTTGTGCGTTTATTATGGCACATTTCCAGCAGAGGGCACTCCGTGCCTTTTCTAACAAAAATCAATAACATGATTTGAGGAAGAGGTACATTTTTCTATTTGCACAAAGGTGCTTTAGTGGGTGCTGGGGATCAAATCTCCCAGCAGCTCTGAGATTATGTCCTTCTTGATTACAACTGAAGAAGAAAGAGAATCCTTCCCTGAAAACTCCAGCACTCAGGACCTAGACAATAACTTTGATGAATCTGGCTTGGGTCCCATCTGGTATCAAGTTCTGTGGCTGGGATAAGGTTCTGCGATTGACCCCTCAGACATTTCATTCTCCCTATGGCTGCTTAGTGTATACACATCTGCCCAGACTCTTGTTCCTACATTAAACTCCATCTAATGTCTACGTAATAGAGTGAATCCACATGTAATCAGAAACATATTCCCTCTTCCTCTAAGAGAGGTATTCCACAGTATCACCAACTACTGTATCCACTAACAAGTTCAGGGTCGTGGGGAGAAATATTTTTCTTTCAGGTCAGACACGGCACCTCAAGATTCCAAAACCTATGGGCATTGGGACTACTTTAAGCATTTCCAACCCATCCAAGATACAATCATACAGGAAAAAAGAGTAGCTACAATAACAATTCCTGTCTGGAAAAGAAGAAAAATGATAAGCAACATAAGTGGAACAACTGCAGAAAATAGGCCACACTTCACCCAGTAGGACGCTTTGTCTCGATCATTTCCTTCCGTGGCCACAGTAGATAGGGAGACAGCCCATGGGATGCTGTATTCCTTCAGAAGCCAAGCTACTGTCATCACGGTTATAGGAATCTGGGAATTGCCTTAGAGATGGAGCAATTACAGGCTTCTAATTTAGGAGTTTATCTAGCAAAGCACTTCTTTGAAAAAGCTAATTGGCTGTCAATAATCAGTTTATTTGGATGGGCTCTGTTAACTTCTAACCAACCAGCAATCTTGTTGAGTCATAATATTTGACTCTGGACCCTGTCTTGGAAATTCCTGTCTTCTAGATAAATACCTGTAGGACTTTGCCCATTCTCCTATGGCCTCTGTGTAATAACTTCTCTCAATTGCTGCTTCGGGGCAGCTGAAACAGTAGGCTGAGTTGGTAAAACAGAACTGACTGACCTCCTGCCCCTGGTTGCATTCCAATTATTTGCACTTTATGATGAGAAAAAATTACCACCCTTTCCAAGGGGGAAGTGCACAGCAAGAGTTGTTTGGGAAAAATCTGTGTGATCAGGATTTCTTCATTTCTAGGTTACTCCTGGGTATACCCTCTCCTTGTCCATAAAATAACTTCACCATAGGACAGCAAACTCATCTTTAACAGTTTTGCATGGTTTTCTGACCCTTAGCAGCTTTGCATCACTAGCTACAGACAGAAAAAGCCTTTGCTTTAACAACACTGTATATCTATCTTCTTATTTCCTATCCATTTTAAGAAATGCCAGTGTGAATTGAGGCTTAAGTTCCTTTGAAAGACCTTACTGAAGGCCATAAGAAGTACCCAGCATGCTCTTATTTCTTAATATTTTTCTACCATGCCACCAAAATGTCATCATGGTCTGTCTGCCAAGATAGAACTGGTAACAGTTAATATTTACTTTGTTTTCATGAGGGCTGCCATCTACCCAGCTGGGAGTGGTGCGATTTTTCTTGCCTCTCCCTCATATCCACGAAGCCCAGTCTGTCATTCCTATACTCCACTTGCTGAGACTAGTTTCTGTATTAGTAATCTTTGTACTGACAGTGGCAGAAACTCAAGTGTAACTAGCTTAAGAACAAATGGGGGAGGGTAGAATTATTGGAAGGATCCTGGGTAGCTTACAGAAGAGTTACAGGGAGAAGCAGTTTGGAAACTTCTGTGACTGGAACTAGGGAATTCACTGTCTGTGTCTGGCTCCTATTCTGGATTCTCTCTGTTGGCTTCCTTTGCTCAGACTCTACCACGTGGCTGTAGAAAGCTATGGGTCAGATCCTTACATCTCACAATCAAAGCACAAAGAAAGGTTCTTCCTTTCTTGCTCCAGGAGGAAAATACTGGAGAAGGGCTCTGATTAGCAGGGCTTGGACCATTCATTGGGGCGGGGCGGGGTTGGGGTCGACATCACTTGATGCACTGGCCTACTTTTCAAGTATTGGGAACTCCGATATCCTCTGTGTACTATATACTGATAGTTGCTCAATTCATGAGTAGTATCTTGTTTGTATTTACAGATGGTTGAAATTAAATACCCCAACAGTTTTGAAACCGTACCTGAGGACCTGAGGACTTGAGGATATTCTTTTAATGGTAACAATAAAAACCATTATCCATTGTCCTCAGAGACAACCAACTTTCCTTCATGGATAGTGCTGCCAATTTTTCTTGCTGATGCCAGCCGGCTGGCTTTGGAAAAACAGTCACGTTCTGCTCAAATTATGCTTTTGATGAATGTGGTTCCTGGATATTCAGCTGGGACAGGGATCTACAGAGACAGCAATTGAAATGGCCAATCACAGGAGCCACTGAATCATGCCTGAGTGCAGGTGTATGATTAACAGCAGGTGCTGAAGATGTCAGAGCTGGCAAATTGGAGTCTTCCTCTCTTCTCACCTTAGCAATGCAGTAGGTTTCCATGGTATGGAAATTTCTGCAGAAAAATAAACTTGGTCATGAAACAGCTGCTCACTGGATAACTTAGAATAGAAAGCTTTGCAGTGGGAGTTAGTTTGTAAAGGCCTATTTTCTGTTTTGCTAACTTGACTGTGAATCCCTTCAGATCAGGAACTGGAGTTTCTACTTCTTTATGTACCCACTTGTCCTGGAGCAGTTTTGTGTACACAGAGCCAAGCTGGAGTTAGAGGGTCATAACGAATGTTGGGATACTGCTACCCCTGGCTTTAAAAAGTGCGTGGAAAAGGCTCTCCAGTCTCAGCTGGGGTAAGCACTGATCCTGGAGCCAGTGAGTACCTGATTCCTGGTTCTCTTTCTCAACTTGACTGATTTTTTGAGCACGAATATGGTATTAAATCCACAAACATTTGATTGAGTGACTACTATGTGCTAGGACCTGGGAGTAATGGTGAACTTGGTAACATCCTTTTCTTCAGGGAGTTTTTATTTATTTATTTTATTTTTTTAGCCTTGGGCAAACTTTATTTCACTGTGAGGAAAGATCTATAAATCAGTGTTTAAAACTGTATATGAGTCTGATGGCACTATAACAATTGCAATACATCCAAACATTGATGGTAGCCATAGCAGATATCGAAATGATATCTGTCTAACTCTTTAGGGCCAAATATAGTGATAAAATTGGAAAAATACATAAAAGCTATCAATTAACACTATTAAAGTATGACCGATACCTTGGCAGTTTGAATGTTGTTTAAACTGTTGGTATCTGGGCAGTTTGAGTATGTAAAACTCAATACTCCTGGCTTTCATTTATAAAACTGCTTAAAACTTACATGCCAAGAAATATAGTTTGTAATACAATAGAAATTTGTATCATACACATGTGATCTAAATATATTTTCTTTAGTAAAGATTTCACATGTCATGTGTTTAATGTAAAAAAATTTAAATGTTATATAAACAGTCCATATTTATATTTCATATCATATAGTTTTTCTTCAAAACTTCTGCATATTCTTGTTTTGCTTTCAAAAGTAGATCGTCAGTCGAACAGACCTGATCACGTGAATATACAGGAAAAGTTTTCTTAAGCTCTAAATCGTATTTCTACTTAGATCTTTTTCGAAATCCTTCCATGTCTTCATGAGGTCATCTGCAGTCTGTGCCTTTGAAATGGAAAATGCTACCTTATCTGTCAGAGTAGAATTCTATTGAGGGAAAAATTATCAAAATTTCCTTCGAAATGGAAAACGCTACCTTATCTGTCAGAGTAGAATTCTATTGAGGGAAAAATTATCAAAATTTCTTTCATAAGGTGTCCACCTTTCATAAGGTGTCTCCAGGCCTGGCTTTGGATTAAAAGTGCTGAGTGAAGATCTCTTCCGCCGTTTCTGCAGGAGAAATTCAGTGTTGGCCTCTGCAAGCCTCTCCTTAGTCTTGTTAAGTTCATTTGCCAACAGAAATCTTTCTGATGGAATTTATAGGAACAGGATCTTTCACTTCAACAGCAGCCTTGAAGGAGGACAATTCTTCGGGAAAATCTCATCTGGATGATGGTCCAGAATTCTTTCTGATGGACTTTTTAGGAACAGGATCTTTCTCTTCAATTGGAGCCTTGAAGGAGGACAGTTCTTTGGGAAAATCTGATCTGGAGGACTGTACAGATTTCTTTCTGACGGGTTTTTTAGTAACAGAATCTTTCACCTCAACAGCAGCCTTGAACGGGGATAATTCTTCAGGAGAATCTGATTTGGATGATTGTCCAGAATTCTTTCCGATGGACTTTTTAGGAACAGGATCTTTCTCTTCAACAGCAGCCTTGCAGGAGGACAATTTTTCTGGAGAACCTTCTACTTGTCCTTTTCCTCTTTGGTCTGCAGCTTCAGGTAAATAAACAACGTATTTCTGTGGAAGACTTGCAGACACACTCTCCAAATCCCATGGTGAGTCTGTATCTTCATCTTCTGATATTTTATCATTTGCTGGCATTTTATCATTTCCTTTTGCTGATATTTTATCATTTCCTTTTTCTTCAATTGCTGGATTTGTTGCTTCTTCTGTTTTCAGGAATCCTGGAAAACCAGCCAGTAGCTTTGCCAAGTATGGATTCACGGGTTTCTTGATCAGAAAATCAAAGTCATCATCATCTGACATAGGCCAGGAATCATCCAGGTTAGGTTTGGAGGAAAGACTGCTTAAAGAGTCCTCCTCAGACTTCTTATCCACAAGACTTTTGACACTTTCATAAAGACTCTCAGATCTGCTTTTGGTTTTACATATGGAAGTTAGTTGATTGCTTTCCAACTGCCTGATGTGTGCAGCTTCCTTTACCAAAATTCCACCATTTCCTCTGTGTTGTCACTTACAGCAAGTGAAAGTGGTGTGAGGCCTTCCTTGTTTCTCGTTTTCTTTTTTTTTTTTAATTTTTTTCCTGATATATATTTTTTAAAGATTTTATTTATTTTATTTTCAGAGCAAGGATGGTACAACATTCGCAAAACAATAAGCGTAATACATCACATATTTTATTTTCAGAGAGAGGAGAAGGGAGGGAGAAAGAGCAATGTATGGTTGCCTCTCACATGGCCCTCATTGGGGACCTGGCCCGCAACCCAGGCATGTGCCCCGACTGGGAATCGAACCGGGACCCTCTGGTTCCCAGCCCGCACTCAATCCATTGAGCTATACCAGCCGGGCCTTGTTTCTCGTTTTCCTATCTGCCTTGTGTGCAAGCAGCTCTGCTACTATAGTTGTATTTTGACCAAGGACAGCGTGGTGGAGTGCAGTGTTGCCATCGGCGTCCATTATATTTGGGTCAGCACCACAGTCTAGCAGAGTTTTTGCACATTCCTCTTCCTGGCATTGTACAGCCTTAACCAGAGCTGTCTTACTTTCACTATCAACGAGGTTCAATTGGCATTTTCTCTTTGCTAGGAGGGTTACCACTCCCACATGACCATTGGCACAGGCCAAATGTAGGGCAGTCCTGTTCATCTCGTCTGTGTCATCCATGCCATTTATCTGGAAGATCAGAATCAGCTTCACTGTCGCTACCTTGCCCCTCATGGCAGCTTTGTGGATCCGCCCCAGATCTTCTTTTTGGATGTGGTACCCATACGGCGAGGTGAATTCCACGCTCTCGTCCTTCTCACCCCCAAAGCCAAACATCTTCTTCATCGCTGCGGAAAGCCCAGGGTTTCAGAGAAGCCTCGCCTTCCCCCCAGCTTCCCCCAACACTAGCACTCTAGATACACTAACCTCCACTCGCCACTGCACTCCAACAGCGAAGAACGGCAGTTTAGAACCTTTCAGCCCAGAATGACTGTGACCAAGCAACCCCATCCCACACAAATGCTACTGTGCCTGAGCCCTTCAGAGCTGGTCCGGAGCTTTTATTTATTGTAGCCGAAGAATATGGAACACAAACAAGGTAATAAGCAAGATAATTATAGCTGATCAAAAGTTCCATGAAAGAAAGGGCGATATGACAGAGCAGCTAGAGAAGACTTGTAAGACAAGAAGGGAAGGGGTGAGATGAAAGGAGTAAGGAATGCAGGCTCTGCAGTGAGACAGTCTGCGGTTCAGACCTCAGCCTCTTCCACTAACCATCTGTGTGTCTTCAGAAGAGTAATGCAACCTCTCTGAGCCTCAGTTTAAGTTGTTGCAAAGATTAAAAAATACAGACAAAAGGCATGCTAAGCACTTGTTATAATGTTGTCTGGCCGTTGTCTTCTGGGTTGTGAGAAAATGATTTTGAATGTCTTTTCTAGAAAGTTCTAAATTTTTGTGGTCCAATTTTCTTTTTTTTCTTTAAAGAGAAGAAGAAAAGAAATTTTTCTCCTTACTCTTCAGGTTTCAAAAGCTTTTAGTGAGTAGAAGATGGGTAATTGCCATTTCCACTTAACTTTGTAGTCTTCTGAGCTGAATGTCTTTAAATAGAAAGAAGCAGCCATAAGTGTTGCGGAGTTCAAAATCTATTACCTAAGGGATATGGTTAATATCGCCCATCTTGAAGTGTAATTGTCTTTTTAAGAGTGGAGCTGGCTAAAGAAAGCCTTGGTTGATTAAAATAAATTCTAAATCAACCACTAAATAAAAATCGCTCTTAATTTAATTCATCGCATATGGTCCCAGAGTGTGACAAACCAAAGGATTTGTGGGATGAACAGAATAGATTTGTTGTTTCTCTGCATTTGCATGTAAACAGATTAGAATGAATGGTCTTCTCTCACATGATGCTGTTCAGAGAGCCTGAAGTGCACACCACCCCACTGGTGGTGTGGCCACGGTGGCTCATCCCCATGGGCTGCAAGGCCAGGGGCACACTGCAGGAGAACTCCAACCCGAGAGCAGATCCTGTGTGTTTTACCCCTGACCCTGCTATTTCCTTAGAGTGTGAATGAAATCTGCATCCCTTACTCCTACCTCCTCACCAACAGTTTAGGCATTCTCTGTTTACATATGTTACCTATGAAATCAATTCCATAGAGGCTGAAATGTCTGCCTTATGAAGTCTGTTCTTTGGTTTCAAAGCATAAGAGTTTTGTCCCCATAAGAGTTTTGCTTAAATGTTTATGGAGGGAAGAACTTGTAAGAGAACTGTTCTTGCTTATCAATATACTACAGTTGTAAGTTAAAGGTCCCAGTGACCCACCTTTCCTGTGTATTGGAGTTAACATAGTTAAGAACAACCTGGGCCATATGGGTTTGAAATGCAGCTTTATTAATTGCCTGATAATTGTCCCCTCCCCCCCTATGGTCCTGATGTATTTGACTGAACGGTGCTGAAGGACATGACTGAGATCAGGTGCTCAAATGGGGCTTCCTAGTTCCCTGCCCTCTAGGACCTCTGGACACAGCTTAGGGCTGGTGTGATTTACCCACTTACCCATCACTGGCATGGAAGCTGGGGAATTGCACACCTCACTGGCCGGGACAGTTGCTGGTGCACCAACTGCATAGTGACAGGAAGGAAAGGACAGGGGGATAAGGACCGAGAGAGAGTGCGTGCACGTGAGAGAGATCTCTGCTCCTGCTTCTGAGCTGCCCACTAGTGCACGGAGTTCCTGGTGGAATATCGCTCGTCTATGCCTGTGAGAAGAGCTGCTCAGCAAACTGTTCATTTCTCTCCCCATTTTCACTTTCTTTTTTTTATGTGTTTATATCTTCATTAGTTCAAGTTCTTATGTGGCCCACACTTTGGTATCCTACTTGTGTTTGTGCTGTTAGGTTGGGTCATTTTCCAGGCACTTTCTAACCTTTTCACGATTCTCTAAGGTACCCACCCCATGATCTATTTTCTTAGCCTTCAGTTAGTCTCAAGAACTACTTCTCTGATGTTTGTGTTTAATTATGCCATGACATTTTTTTTTTCATAATAATCTTTGATTCCTTAACACAAAGTGGTAGTTCATATAAAAATTTCAGATTTCAAGGTAAGCAAGTGGAGAAAATATTTTAGTCACAGAAAATTTCTCTGCCCCTCAAAGTATGTAGAATCATGCTCTGCTTATACACAAAATTGCTCTCGGCCATGGTCATCTCCATAGGTAGATTTTATCCTTACCTGAATCTCTGACAAACTAAATCCGATTGCTTCCAAAGTCATGGGAGGAACTGAAAAACAAAACAAAACAAAACACGTTCTTCTCTCCATATGACAGTCTCTGATTTAGTATGAGAAGGACTGAAGGAGCTGAGGATGTTTAGTGTAAAAAAGGGAAACTACATGGGGGAATGTGATATCTGATTCATGTATTTAAAATCTATTATTTGGAGAGGGTTTGTTCTTTCATATCCAAAGGGTATGACTGGGAGGTTTTCATGGACTCATTTGCAGGCTTGGAGAGTTCTTCGTCCAGGGAATAGACTGCCCTTGCTCCCTGACCCTGAAGATGTTTAAGCAGAGGCTCAGCGACTACCTGCCACAGTGCTGCGGGATGTCTCCTGTGTGGAGGATAAGGTTAGCCTGATGACTTCTAGGATTTCTTCCCATGCTGAGATCTAATGGTGCTTGTGTTTTCTCTTCTCTACCAGTTGTCTCTACTGCTTAAGGTCTGGAGAAGCATTTGAGGTAAAGCACTAGAAACTTCATACTTCTACAGTTTCCAGATTTCTTAGCTTTGTTATAGGCAAAACAACAACTAGAAACCTTGGCCACGAGATACTAGAATAAGCTTATAAAGGAACTGATAAACCAACGGGTATTGTGCTAATATTCAAAAGGTATCCTAGGATTGTAAGATTTTCAGAATATTCATGTCAGCCTACATGACTAATTTTCAAAAATTTTTATTGAATTTATTGAGGCGATATTGGTTAATAAAATTATATATATTTCAGGTGTACAATTCTATAATACATCATCTTTATATTGTATTGTGTGTTCACCACCCCAAGTCAAGTCTCCTTCCATCACCATATCCCCTGTATATCTTGTTCTACCTTGCCCCCGACCCCACCTCTCTCTCTGGTAATCACCATAGTCTGACTAATTTTGTTGACATCAGTCCTCTAATTCTTAATACTTGATTCACTTTAAATAAGCTTTTAATAATTCAAGTATATATATTGGGAGATGCACAAGTCTTAAGTGCAAGCTTGATGGACTATCACAAAGTGATCACCATATAGATCAAGTAATATGGGATTAGAACTGCACCCCCAAAGTCCCCACCCTGCCCACCTGGGTTCTTTCCGAGTCTTTACCCCACTGTCTTTCTCTCCAAAGTTAGTCATATCCGATTTGTAACATTATAGGTGGGTTTTTCCGGGTTTTTCCGGGTTTTGAATTTTATATAATCACACCAGCAGCATGTAAGCTTTCCAGTTGCTTCACCTTCTTAGCCCTTCGCATTACTGTGTGCTTTTACTTTAGCCATATTGGGGGCAGGGTCATGATGTCACACCAGCTTTTAAATTTGCATTTTTCCTGATGACTAAATGAAGTTGAACACCTTTACTAATGTTTGTTGACATTTCAAATATCCTCATTTAAAAAGAACCTGTTTTTCTACTATATGTTTTTCATTTCACTGTGTTGATGGTATATTCTTACTGAAAAGAAGTTCTTAATTTTAATGTAGCCCAATTATCCTTTAAATGCTTCTCGTATACTATTTCAGAAATCTTTCCCTACCTCAAGTTTATGAGACTAGTATCTTACATATCATCTGTTGCTGTCATTTTAACATTAATACTTAGATCTAAAATCTATCTCGAATTAATTTTTGTCTGTGATGTGAGAAAGGGGTCAGGTTTCCCCTTTGCCCCCTACAAGAATATCCAGTCTGCCTAGGAATGAGCCTTCCTGGTGTCTCCAGCCAAAAGGTTGGTCATCAGTGCATCCTTTGGATTGATTTATGACCAAAAAGGGGAACTGTGGATGAAAAAAGGGGTTCTATGGAAAGTAACCTCACAGGGTGATCTGATCATAAATTTCTAACTCAGCAGGTCATGGTGGCTAGTTATGCCCCAGGCCTATATAACTTCTTTAGTGAAAGGTTTTAAGCTGCTCTGTCCATTGTTCTTGTGCGCCTAGGTTCACACACCTTCGAAATGCCAGAAGTAATATCCCTGCAAGGGGATATTTATAACCCTCAAGAGAGCATATAATCTTGTTAACTGTCCTGTAATCCAATCCCTGCCTTGCTTCCTCCAATCTTGTGTTCCCTCCTGAATTTCAAATGCATAAAAGAAGCTGCAACACTGTTATTCTCTGAAGCATTTGAGATCTTACTCTTTGGCTCAAATAAACTCTCATAAAAATTGTCAAAAAAAAAAAAAGAGAGAAAAGAATATCCAATTTGCCCGTCACCATTATTGAAAATAAATTTCCCCCACTGATATGCAGTGCCAGCCTTGATATAAATTAATTGTCCATAAAACCATGGGACTGTTTCTGGACTCTCTCATCTGTTGCAGTGGTCAGTGTGTCTATTTTGTCTTAATTACCATAGCTTTTTGTAAGTCTTGGTATCCAGTGGTATAACTCCTCTAATTTTGACCTTCTTTAAGATTGTCTTGACTGTTCTTGGCCTTAGCATTTCCATATAAAATTTTGAGTAAGTTCTAATTTCTGTGATTTAAAAACAAACTGCTGGGGTTTGGAGACAACTGTTTAAATCATTAACCCTTCCAATCTAAGTTTTATGGGTTTTGTGCAGAGGTCATGTGTATTTTTTATTAGATTTATTCCTACGTGTTTAATCTTTTCTTTTTTTTTCTTATAGCCATTTTCAGGGACCTTAGTGACCTCAATGTCTTTAAGACTTGAAACGTGGCTTTTCTATTGCCAGCTTTCTCTAAATTTCTGCAGAAACACATTCAGGTAAGCAGACTCATTGGCTGGCTTAAGTTTTCTTTTTAAATGCAGATATCATTTAAAATATTTTCTATTTATTTGCATAAAATTATGATTTTTTACATTTCCCTTTTATCTAGGAAGCTTCCTAAATTCACTTATGAATTACAATAATAGCTGTACATTCTTTTGGATATTTTTACCTGCACGTAGCATCTGCGAATAGTGACAGCAGTTTTATTTTCATTTCTTCTACCATTTTCCTCCTCCCTCCCTTTCTTCCTTTTTTCTTCCTTCTCTCCTCTTTTCTTTTTTTTTTCTTTATATCACTGCTAGAATCTCTACTACAGTGTTAAATATAAGCAGTGATAGAGGATTTCCTTTTCACATTTCCAATCTTAAGGAATATTCACCATTAAGTGTGAATATTTGCAGTAGGTTTTTTGTTTGTTTCTTTGTTTTGTAGCTACTCTATACCAGATTAAGGAAATTCTATTTCTTGTTTGCTGAAGTTTTTTTTTCTTTTTACCATAAATGTTGAATTTTGTCAAATAATGTTTTCTACAATTCTATTGAGATGATTATTGATTTTTTTCTCCTTTATTCTGTTAATATGGTGAGTTACATTGCATTTCTGAAATAAATCCAGCTTTATCACAATGTATTCTATGTTAGTGGATTTGGTTTGGATTCATGAATGATCTATACTGAGAAATTGCTAAAACATTTTTGTAAAGATATGAGTTTCCAAATGGGCTTGAAAACCATTTTTTCTCTTAGATTGAATGTTTTCTCTGTGGTTATATTTACACTGACAACTTGATCAGACATCATTCTGTTTGAGTATAAATAATATATTCTTTTTTGTGGATGAAGAACTCATTATATTTTCAACTATTTTCTCTGAAGAACTTTACTTTCTACTAGTGCTAGAAGGTAGGAATTGTGTATATTGTACCTGGCTAGAAATTATAGAAATATTACATTTTCCTGTATCACTGACTGTTTTGTTATGATTCCTAACTAATGTACTTAATAATTTAAAAAATTTAACAACCTTATGAAATATGTAGGTTTAATGTTATTGTTAATAAAAAATAGCCTCATAAGGAGGTTTATATTCAAAGTGGTGAGTAGATAGTTTCTCTCTCTCTTTTTCCTAACCAAGGCTCCACATGAATGTCAGCAATTAAAAGTTCTGACTGAAGCTCTTAATTGCTTTGGATTATTTTCTCCTGTATTCTGCATTATGATTGCTCTTTGGAAAGGACCCAGTATTCCCAGGTCCACAAAATTTAGAGTGCTTGATGCTAGAACCTGGGAAAATCCACACAAATTCAGAGAAATTTGAGACTGGGGGATGTGGGGAATGGTTACACACAATGACTCTTTAACTGTTGAGAGTATGGATTGATTGCCAAGGAGATGAGGCCCTGCAAAACTGAACACACACTGCCCTTTTGATCTCTTCACAGTGCAATGTAGCGTGGTTATGATTAGGAGGTCAGGGTGAAGGCTTGAGAAGATAATATAAAATTAGGACATATGCAATCTTTGTGACAGTCTCCTCCCCTTCCTAAGTGATGCTTGGGACAGAATTTAACACTTCCATGGCACCCAGCCAGATCTTGATGTCAAAAAGTCTCCTAACGGCCTGTGAACCAGAACAATCTCAGCCTTTTTGAACCACCTGGGACCCTAGGGGGCATGCAGACTGTTGAGGGAGGGGATTCTAGTAACAGTAACAGTTACTTGAACAGTTACCCTTAATGTTCAGATCAGGAAACTGGAAGAGAGACTTGGTGGTTCTGGGTTCTGCACAGTTAAGATCCAGAATTGGCACTGTGGCCGCAAGGCCTTCTGATTTTAGTTTCTAAAATCTTAGTTTTGACTTCTATATCATTTTGATATATCTATTATAAACACCATTTGGCAAGCTTCAGTATTTGCCTTCCTGCCTGCCTGCCTGCCTACCTTCCTTCCTTCCTCATAGAAGATAAGGAAGTATCAACATTTGTGCCCTTATGTGTTGTTGCTTGCTATTGTTATTATGGGAGCACAGCCAGCCTGCCTGATGGAATTGTCCAACACGTGTTCCTCTCTCACTTTTGCCTACTGATGTTTTCACAAGCAAGTTTCAACTTACCAAGCCTCTTTTGTCTGCATTTGATAATTGCATATTTGCTTTAATCCTTTTTATGTTCTTCTAATATATAAAGTAGAATAGGTCATATTCTTTATCATCACTTTGTTGCTAGAGATGTTCAGGCCCTGTGAAATGGAGAGAGTCCACCTGAGTCAAAGAACAGGTGCCGCAGAGCTGATGCTGCATGACAGTGGTCCTGACAATCGATTCAGTACAGCCCCAAAGCTGAGACTCTTCCTTTGTAAGCCTTCTTCTTTTTTTAAAAGTTTTTATTTATTTATTTTTAGAGATAAGGGAAGGGAAGGAGAAAGAGAGGGAGGAAACATCAATGTGTGGTTTCCTCTCACAC
>PVJI01016835.1:0-37102 GCA_004026765.1 Micronycteris hirsuta
GAATTTGTCTCATCTCAGCCACAACGTGGCAGACCCCATGAGCCGGGCTCCGCATCATTTAACAAATTACCACAGAAGTGAATTTTGTGCACTTCTCAGGATGCTATTGTCAGGAGGCACACATTCTTAGTTTGTCTCATTGGCTGGTAATGTTACCTTTGATCCTATGGTTACAGTGGTTCTGCAGGTTTCTCCGCTGTGAAACTAGTATTTTCCCTAAGTAATTAGTAAGAATCATATAGAAGGTAAAATCCTGTGTTCCACCTACTTCCAGTCACTAATTTTAGCATTCATTGATCATTCTTGTGGAAAATCATTACTATGGAGGTTGCAAGTAGTAGTTTTCCAATTCCTTCATTCCTTCTGTGTTTGTTAGTTGGCATAAAAAGAGCTTTCTCTTCTTCATTTGTTCATTCATCAATTCACACAATTTTATCAATATAAACTCATGAATTTTCATTTTATTATAGGGGTTATAATCTGTGACTGTATTTATTTATTTTATTGTTTAAATTGTCTCAAATTTGGCCACTGGGATTCCCTTCAAATTGACCCTTGGGTCCTTCTGAAATATTTTTATTAAGTTTTGAGCTCTTTCTTACATTCTGGCAGAGTGAGATGTTTTAGGCTCACCTTGTATTTTCTTTCTTTGCCCCAGTCTTAATAACTATACAAAAAAGAGACATTCATAGGAGAGTTACCCTCCTGTTCCTTTTATTCCAATATAATTATCCTCTTTAAGTAAACAATATAAGTAATGTCTGACTTACCCTTCCTATTTTGACTCTTGCACAAAGAGAAAACACATGTATGTGTGTTTTTCACCTTTCTTACACGAAAGATAGCATATTGCAGGCATTCTTTGACACTTTGCTCTTTTCACTTTAACAGTAGATCCTGGGGATAACTCTACCAAAGAGATTTTTCTCATGTTTGCACACCCATACAGTAGTTAGCTGAACTTTTTAAAGATTTACAATGACAAAGACATCAGTTTCCAGACATAATAGAGTATGTGGCATTGGGTAAAACCAACTACCATAAACTGGATTATAAATATATATGTATAATAATAATAATATATATATATAGCAACACTTAAGATTTTGGATAACAGACCATGCAGGACTGTGATTATCTGAGAAAACAGACACATATAAAGTAAGCCACACAATTTCTCTAACTTTCTGCCAGGAGGTACTTTCTGCACTGAGGAAGTAGTAGAGGCCAAATAAATATCAGTAGCCTCTCTGAGCTGCAAAGGTATAAGATCAAAATTCAGAACTGCAAAGGAGCCAAGACTTGCTGAGCAGGGTACCAAAAGAGAAATCTCAGAAGAGAAATTGCCCTGGAAACTTGCATAAGATTTCTCTTAAGTCTTTAGCCTAATAAAATGCTTCATACACACAGAGAAAAAGCCTTCAATGCCTGACATGAAATAGCTTCTGGGGACTTGTAAACTGAATACAGATTTCCGAGGTTGCACAGTGCTAAGAAATATGCCCTCTGACCCATCTGAAAGGAGAGAAAATACTCAACACTCCCAGAATTCAAATGCAAGAACTGTAAAGCCATGACTTAAGAGTTACCCTATACTTAGAATAATCTCTACTCTAGATTTGCTATAGCAAAGCTTTAAAAACAAACAATAAAATTATTATTTTATCTGTTAGTAAATTAACTGCTTGCTGAACAAACACCAACACTATTTAAAGGAGGACAACAAAATCCAAATTCTCAAAAGGAAGTATTCATACTATTGAGTACGCAATCAAAATTTACTAGTCATGCAAAGAATCATAAAAACACGACCAATAACCAAGAGGGAAAAGCCAAATAAACACAAACAGATCCAAATATGTCAAAAATACTAGTATTAACAAATGAAGTTTTTTAAAGGCAAATACAAATAGGTTCAAGGACAATAGAAAAGTTGAACATACTGAGTGAACAGATGGGAGAAAATTAATAGCAAGAAGAAAATATAATAGAGGAGCAAACAGAAATTCAAGACCTAAAAAATTCAATATACAATAAAAAACCACTATTGAATGGGTTTAACAGGAGATTGGGTACAACAAATGAAAATATCAGTGAGTTTGAGGATGAGGCAATAAAAATGATCATAGAGAGAAACTAAAATACAGACAATTAAGAAGACTTGCAGAAAAATAATTCATGGTCTAACATCATATACACACACACACACACATATGAGTATGTGTGTATATATACATATATAAATTTATACACACATATATGTGTATGTGTATATATAAATTTATATGTATTTGCCCTGGCTGGTGTAGCTCAGTGGATTGAGCGTGGACTGAGAACCAAAGGGTTGCCGGTTCGATTCCCAGTCAGGGCACACGTCTGGGTTGCAGGCCAGGTCCCCAGTGGGGGCCACGTGAGATGCAACCACACATTGATGTTTCTCCCCATCTATTTCTCCCTCCATTCCCTTCTGTCTAAAAATAAATAAATAAAATCTTTTTTTAAATTTGTATATGTATTTATACATAAATTTATAATGTATAATATGTAATACATAAATGTACAATATGTATAATATATAATATACATATTTTATATATACAAAATTGAAGTTGAAAACTAAGAGTATACAAAGAAGACAGGGGTAAAAAAATATTTAAAAAGATAATGACTGAAAATTTTCCAGATATGATGAAAAACATAAATCCAAAGATCCAAGAATCTCAACAAATCCTACAGAGGATAAACACAATGAAAACTATACTCAGGCACGTCAAAGTCAAATTAATGGAAACCAAAGATAAACAAAAAATAATCTTAAAAGCAGTCAGCAAAATAGACATAGTACATACTGGGGAATACCTTATAGTGGCAATAAACATAGAATTCCAATAAATATTCAGTTAATAAAAAAAGGCAAGAAAGAAAAAGAAAAAAAAAAAACCACACCAACATCATTCATCACCCTCAATGCCAATAACAAGATGAGACATGGGAAAAACTAAGTTAGCCTTACTACGGAAGTTCAAATCTTATTCCACCAGAGATTTGAATAAAGGAAATAGAGAGAACAGTGGGACGATAAACCAGAGAGTAAAATGTTAATGAATGAGAACTAATCTGGACTTAAAATCTAAGAATGATTTCCTCATTTGCATTTGTGACTTTGTCAATGTATCTGCTATACACTGACGGTCTATGCCAAGCATAAGAGAATCACTGCTCAGTAGAACAGGGCCACTGTGCTTCACTGAAGACGGCTCACCTCAGAAGGCAGACACTAAACACCTAATGAAAGCTGTGAGTGCTTCTGCTGAGAGGGCTACCAGTGCCAAGAGAACAGCAAAATGCTTATTAACGCATGCCCAGACAGTTAATGAAATACACAAATTATACTCTTTACCTATCAAGCCTACAAATATATATATAATTCAAAGAAGTGTTAGCAAAGGTTTGGGGAATATGAATTTGTATGAAAATTCTGGGAATATCTTTCAAAGGCCTTGAAAATACAGTTACCCACTGACCCAGTTATAAGACCTGATTCTAAACTGCAAGGAAGAGGCCGAATGGGGGCAACCACAAAATTACATACAGGAATTAATTTCTGTAAATTTATACCGATAAAAAACAAATGCATAAACAAATAAATAAATAAGGGCGAAGGGAAAGCTCTTCCTTATAGGGAAATGCCCATTAACAAGAACAGAAGAAATGAAAGAATTAAAAAAACCCTAGCTAGCAACCTCCATGGTGATAGTTGTTTCAGGCAAGAATGATCAATGAATGCTAAAATTAGTGAGTGGAAGTGGGTGAAACACAGGATATTTATCTAAACTCAAAGTATCTCTTACAAAATTCTAACTAATTACTCAGGAAAAATAGTAACTTTATACTGGGGAATCCCAAAGCCATTGTAAGTAAATAAAAGTTAGCATGATCAGTGGTTGGACAAACAAATATTTTAGATACTTTCAGAAATCAGGTATCCATTTTGTACTTCTGCCAGATATGCATAATCTGAACTTAACCTTAAGGAGACACCAGAAAAACTCAAATTGAACACTGTTTTACAAAATAAGTGTTCTCTTATAAAAAAAGCTTTTAAAGAGCTGACCAAGATAAAGTTAAATATGCACTCAGGTACATGGTAGGAAAGCTCACAATCACCAGCAATAAAGAGAAAATCTTAAGAAACGCAAGAGAGAAAAGACAGATTACAGGAAAACAATTAGAATAAGCAGATTCTCCTCAGCAATAATAAAGACTAAAGACAACAGAATGTAAGTCCACAGTATCAAGAGAAAATACCTGCTAACCTAAAAGTGTATACACAGCTAAATTATCATGCAAAAGTGAGGTTACAGGCATACTAATATTAACATAATTTAACAATCAAGATCATTGCAAAAATACTTATTAAAGGATGTATTTCAGCAATAAGGGGAGTAACCTCAAGGTGAACACAGAAATTAATAAAATACATCATAAATTTAATGTCACTGATTTTAAATAAAATTTAATTTTTATATTCAAATAAGAGTGACAAATTGGGAGATTGGAGTGTTCAACCAAGTTAAGTTACAGTAAGATCCTTCTCATATTTGACAGAGAAAAACACTTTAAATTTCTTAGAGTAATTTATAGATTGTTGTGTATGTCAAAAACATAACCAGCAAAAGAATGGAAATACAATCAGAAGTCTCTAAACCAGCAGAGGAAAAAATAAAACACAACTATCGAAATATTTCGAGTACAATAGGAGATAGAGATGGGTGGGTATGGTAGAAAGAAAGAGGATAGTCAAAAAAAAAAAAAAAAAAAAACTGTGTCCTAAAATTATACAATAAGTCTAAATATTTCAGGACCCACAAAAAATTCAAGTGAACTACATTTACCTGTTTAAAATTGATATCAGACAAAATAAATGTTGGTACTGATAGTTTATATTTATTGACTGCTTACTCTCTAGATGCTTCATAGGAGCATCTAGAGAGTAGATTCATTGAATCTGCTCATTGAATCATCACAATAAGCTATGTATTATGTAAGCTGTACTAGTATTGCTATAGATAAGGAAATTGAAGCTTAGAGAAGAGAAGTATATTACCTAAGAACACACAGCTAGCAGGAGGTGGGTCTGTGTTTCCACCCATATATTCCTACTCCAGGGTCCATATTCTTATCCTCTGTTCTATTCTGCGATGACTCAATATAGTCATATGATCAAATGTCATGTATCACTGAAAGATTATGCTATGGAAGAATCTTTATGCAAATAAAAATTCCAACGGATTAATTTAAATGAAAAAGGTATGTTAGAAAAGAATGTGCAGGGTGTGGCAAAAGTAGGTTTACAGTTGTTTGTATAGAAAATAAATATAATAACAACTAATACAAAAATAAACTCTGTTTCACATACTCAGAACTGTAAACCTACTTTTGTCCCACCCTGTGTACTAATGATATCCAAAGTCTGTGAAAAATAAAATACACACACATACACACAAATACTGAGAAAATATTCCACCAAAATCTAATTGTGATTACTTCTGGACATTGTGATAGCAAATGACATTTATTTTGTTCTTCATGTATTTCCATATTTTCACAGTGAATAACACTGTTAATTTTATTAAACTTTTCTTTAGTGAGCCTTGTCCAGTGCCTGGGACAAAATACACGCTTTACTATTGTTCAAGGAAGAAAGCGGTAGCTCGAAGTCCTCTCATTAACTAGAGATTAGTGCAAGCTACTGAACTGGGGAAGGTGTGGTCCCTGATTCTCAACACTCAGATCCTAGAGATATATAAACTGCATACTTTCTAAAAGAGACAGCAACACATGAGAGAGAGCAGAAATCCTTACAAGCTGCCTTCTTGTATTATTCTCAGAATCTGATTTTTGGATCCAAACTAAACCATCAATTCAGAAGAAGCCTGAGGATAAAGACCTTAGCTGTAGAAACGTGGTTAAATGGCAGCACCAGATAGAACACAGAGCCCAGGAATGTGGGGGCTGCAAATGTAATCTTGGAGATCGCCACCTAGAGACTGACTCTCTCAACTTTCTACCTCCCAGGAAAGGACCCACAGAAGCAAAGGGACTTGTCCAATTTTGCACACAGTTTCATAGAAGAACCTAGACTGGAATTCAGGAGTCCTATCTCAGATAAAGAAATTGAGACTTATTAAGGTTGAATCACTTTCCCCAAATTATTCAGCTACCAAAGGCAGGGCCACGATTCTAATTTGGTTTAATCAGATTCCAAAACCTATCCTCTTTCTGAAATACGATCAAATAGACAATTCTTCAATTATTCAATAAAATATCATTTGATTCATAAATCTATCAAATATTTATTCAACAATGTTTATTCACTTGCCCTTTCCATTTTACAAGCACTAAAGGAGAAACAATTTACTTCTTCTTTGACACTCATTTTTCTTGTTACTTGCAATATACATATTAAAGATGATTTGAATATTATCCCTTTAAGAATTTTCCCCTGTGACACCTTTTTGTTGTCTAATTTTCTGTGACTTACTCTCTGAAAGGCCCAATTCTTTAAAAAAGCAGATGCTGTGTCATATAATTGCAGCTCTCCTTTTCAAATTTAATTTTGCTCCTATCCCCTTTTTATTTTTTCCTTGTCAACACTGCACACAAATGTGTAACAACAGCAGCACTCATAACCTGGCCCTGGCCCTTTGCCTGCCTGCCTCATGTTTTCCTGCCTGCCTGCTCCCCCTGATTAAATGCGCTTTCCCATTTAAAGTGCACTCGCAGTACAGCCACCCGCTACACGAAAGGAGACTTTTGTTGTAGTGTGACTATCGTTTTTCAGTAGAGAGAACAAATTCTAAATCTCGCTATTAGTTTGATGTCTTTAACCAGGCATGGGCCGGATGAAAGATCCTAACCGAATGCGTAACAAGAGCTCCTCTCTCCTTGGAGGCTTCCAGGAAATGCCTTTTCCCACTGCCACTTCTGCACATTGCAAACATCCAGACAAGAAGACTACATACCACTGTGCTCCTACAGTTTCTTATTTGCCTCACCTTTGTGATGTGGAAATGTGTACAGTAACGAAGAAAGCACACACTCATCTAATGAGCGAGACAAAAATTGGTTTTACTTTTCAAATATTCTTTGTCAGTTGGGTAAACATTTGTTAAAATGTCCTAGTACATATTGTAGGACCTATTCTAGGTATTCTACCTCTATGATCTCAACTTAATTTCCACAAATATTTTAAAAAGTCACTATCAACCCATTTTACTACGAAGCAAAGAGTGGTTAAGTAACTTGTCCAAAGTCACACAAGTGAAAGATGATGCAGCCTGAACACAAACCAAAGTATGCCTTTTGCTCTATACACTTAAACGGACTTCTCGTCTTTATATACATATGTTAAAGTAATCAAGTGGAGGGGAAAATGCAATGAGAAATACTCATAAATACACTTTGTATTCAGCCTTCCACACTGCAGTTGCTTAGGAATTATTAAATCAGTTAGTTGTCCTAGAATTGAACCACTCACTCCACAAGTTTTATTTAAGACACACAAAATGCCTTTTTACGAACATTGAAAGGCTTTAGAAATCTGTCCATTTTCTAACATAAGTATCTGTGTATGTGTGTGTGAGAGAGAGAAGGAGGGAGGCACACAGGCAAACATGCACATTTAGCTTATTCTTAAGTGGAAATCACTCCCCAGCAGCAAATTCAGAAATTTAGCTGGAAGACAGAAGGGTAGAAAGCCACATTTACAAAATTACTGGCAAAGTAAAAATCCTGATAATTAAAAAAGGAAAGAAATAAAAAGGGGGTGGAGAAGAAAGAAAAGACACTTCAAAGCAAGTGCATCAAGTTACTATGGCAACCAGAGGATGTGGGTTGAAATTTATGTCTTCATTGTTCCAGGAGAGAGGTTCTCAATGATACCCTAGTGGCCTGACAGAGTCATGCATCTCCCTGAATGCTTTGGCTTATTATTCGAGAGTGCTTTGGGCATTGAGAACGAATAGAATCACAGTAACTTCGTCAGTTCCAGCCGTGCCAGTCCCTCTCAAGAGAAGACACTTGTTTCTGGAGACACAGCACACTCACTTTCATAGTCAGTCCAGACCAAGCCTCACAGAACACTATAATTCCCATATTTACCTATGGCTGAGGATAGCAGGCATTTGCCCTCCTGTCTTAAGTCAAAGATCCAGTGTGCCTGAAATCCACTCTGAGCACTTATATGTTCTCCTAAATTCCCCTATGCTTTCCTGGTAGGACAAAAGTCTGCCTTGATTCCCTATCAAATTAATTAGCACTTCTCAATCAACACTATTATTATTAATAACACTATCAGCCACAACGGTCTAGTAATAACAGGTATTTATCAAAAGTATTACACTTATTACCTCAATGATAAAAAACTCCAGAGTAGATATTATCTATAAGTGCTCAATTAATGGTTTGATTACTATGTTGCACATATATGGAAAACTGAGGTTCAGAGACGTGATTGACTTTTCCAAGGTCCCTAAAACAAAGTCCAAATTTGACTCCAGATCTAATGACAAAGTCTTTGCGGGAGGATTTTGCTCATTACATGATGCCTGAGGCTGGTGATTGGGTCCATGTTCTAACACAAAGACACTCACAGAAACATAAGACCACTCTGGGTACCAAGGATTCCTGAAGGTTCCTGCTGCTGTACCCGCATTTACCTCACGGGATGCTGTGATATCAGGGACAGCAAGTCCTATTCAAATGAAGTCCAAATAAGCCATCCTCCCTTTACCTCTGAACATTAGATTACTGATTAAAAGAGGAGTCTGTTTTAAAGTTGCACTCATTATCTTACCGGAACTCTACGGCTTCTGATTTCTCATACCTTCTCACGGGCCTTCAGTGGAAGAGGGAGGAGGAGAAGGTGACTAAGATGTTTTGAGCATCTCTTATGTGCTAGACTCCACACTAGGCCTTTTGAATGTATTATCTCACTGAGTGGCTCCAAAAAATATCTGTGGGCTGATTGTTTTCATTCCTACTCTACAGATTTGACAACTAAGAATCAACAGATAATTTCCCAGGGTTACACAGTTAGTAGTTACTAGAATCTATCCAAGTCTCCTTGACCTAGTTAGTCTCTTGCCTTTTTACCTTTATCCCTTAACATGCCTCTCAACACAGCTTATCCAAGTTATAACAATCTTTGGAGCTAGAAGAAATCAGAGTATATTCATTTTAAGTGATATAATTAGTTGTTTCCATAAGTACCATTAAAAGCAGTAAAATAGAGGAAACTGTAGGAGTTGGCTGAATAAATGAAAACAGATGTACGTGTAACTCAATATCTAATCCTATACAAGGGGACTTTCGACAGACATTTTCCCTTTTCTTAGGAGCAGGTCAGTATAGATCAGGCAGCTCAACTAAACCAGGATTTTATTCTCTGTCATAAACGAGCTCACACTTTATAGCAAAGCAAGGGAGGCAGTAACAGCAGCTCTCGGTGTGCATATTTCCTGATGCCATCAGTTTTCTTGAACTGAGACTGGTCGAAGTCGTGCACGGAAATACAGCTGCAACTCAAACTGCCCATTTCCCTCATTCAGCACAGCAAAGGTTAGTTCCTTCCTTCCAAGTGGAATTAGATAATGACTAGCCATCTTCCGGGTCACAGAGGTAATACCATTTGGACATAAATTAATACACATAATTAAAATTTTAATCTAAACTTGTATGAGAATTTAGGCCAGTATTTCCCTTATTACAATTCTGTAATATGAGCTTCTTTGGAGAAAAATAAAAGCAAATTACCAGTTTCCAGTAGAACAAATGTGAATAGAATAAATTTAACAACTATACTGTGTTATCATAGCAACCAAAGTTTAAAAAAACTGATGTGATAAAAAATGACACAAGAGAACAAATGCATCAAGTTGTTATGGCAACTGGGGAATGTGGGTTGAAATTTATGTATCCAGAATCCAAGAGAATATTCTAAGCAACTAAAATAAACATTTGCTTATTAAAATACCCTCCAAATAGTACTTATCTGTAACATTAAAGCGTTTTCATTATTTTGTCTGCTTTTTCTTTTATTTCCAATGGGTGATTTTAAATTGTGAGCATTTGTATTTTCAGTTCAGCTTGCTTTTTGGCAACGAATACGCCAAGATGCAATTTGGTTTGCAGAAAATGGTGCAAAAGCCAGTTTCAAAATAGCTCCCTCAATCATGTTTAGGTTTCTTTTACTCTTTTAATCTTCTCGTAACAAAATATCTATACTGCCCACTTTTGCTTCTTGAAGAAGCTCTCCATTACTTGATGAATCAAACCCATTACGTTCTCTTTACCTGCCTTTGGAGGTCTTCCTCTGAGGCCAGGTGTGAATTGAATAATTATATACATTTGCATGTTTAGAAAGCCTTCTGATGTTTTATGCACACACACACACACAGACACACTTCTGTAAGTAGCATAACTAGGTGTTTGGGACTAAACTTGCAATTTTCACATCTCTTTGCTCAGACTCATGGAGAGTATCTCATTGTAAGGAGAAGTGAGACTTTTCTCATGACCCCATGCTTTTTTTGTAAAAGATTTTCCCCCTTCCGCTCCCACTCTTCCTTCCACCCTTCTGTTTACTTGTCTGGTTCTTAAGCATCCTTTAAAATGTAGCGAAAATGTAACTTACCACAGTCAACACATTTAGCCTTGTG
The DNA here is from genome assembly GCA_004026765.1 of Micronycteris hirsuta. NCBI lineage: Eukaryota > Metazoa > Chordata > Mammalia > Chiroptera > Phyllostomidae > Micronycteris > Micronycteris hirsuta. The sequence continues at coordinate 10,722 of PVJI01016835.1, forward strand.
TCCTTCACCTCTGTCCTCATAGCGCCCTGTGCATACTGTAGCTAAGTGCCATCGTCCTCATCAAAATCAACATAATCAACATCATCAGCCTCACAGCTGTTACTTATTAAGTATTATCTATGTTTCAGGGACTCTGCTAACTACTTCTGAAATACTATTTCATTGAATCTTCAGAAAATTCTGTAAGGAAAAAACCATTTAACAAGTAAGGAAAATGAGGCCCAGTGTGGAAGTCACTTGATTTACATCACATACTGAGTAAATTACAAAAAAAGAGAGATTTGAATCCATGTCAGTGAAACATCAAAGTCTATGTTCTTTGTGATTTAGGTAATCACTAAAAATTTTCCTTTGGTTTGTCTCCTCATTAGATTGTGAATTCTTTGGGATCTCTGTATTTGCACTGGAGTTGTATAAAAATGTCTTGTCCCTGCTCTGTCCAGGTGGCTCAGCAGGTTGGAGTGTCGTCCCATAGGCCAAAAGTTTGCGGAGTAGTTTCTCTCTCTGTCTCTCTGCCTCTCCCCTTCCACAACCCTCTCCCTTCCTCTCTTTAAAATCAGTAAACATATCCTCAAGTGAAGACCTCAAAAACCATGTCTTGTCTTCCTGATGTCTCCTGCACCAGCCAGTAGACACATAATGTGAACACAAATACAGCCATAATAAAATTTTAAATTTTCTAGAAGATACATCTAAAAAATAAAAAGGAAGTAATAGATTTTATTTAACACAACATATACAAAATATATGATTTCTTATTGTAATCACTACAAAAATTATTAATGAGATCCATTGCTTCTTCAGTACCAAGTCTTCACAATCTGCTACATATTACATGCACAGAACATCTCAATTCAGACATGTGGCCAGCGGCCACCGTGTTGAACAGGGCAGGTTTAACCCACGCCAGGTAAGTAAACACAGAATGCTCAGTACAAATTTTTTGAATAAATAGATAAATAGAATGCACAGAAATGAGGAATTGTCTATTTGCTTTGTAGAAATGTCCAATTTACCTTTGTGAAACCCTTAAAAGCTTGTTTGTGAGGAAGTTAAAAGTGGACATTTTTTAAAGGAGCATATGCCGGTTATTAGAGCGTGCGTGCTATGCTAACTCCAGGATCACTTCCACATCATGACCCAACATAAAGAATTGCTTGCTTAGTCACTTGTTTTTACTGAAATCCATAACAACGTCTCAGTCAATTCAAACTTTCGTCTCCCAATTTTAGACCATGGTCAGCAAACTTTTAAGTCTGGGTTTTAAGTTTTGATTCATTATATATTTCATTTTCAAAGCACATTTAGCTCTGTTTAATTAATAACTACTATAAGGAGGTCAAGAATACACATTTTTAAATTATTCCAAATCAAATCAGCACATATATAATTCTAATTCTTTTAAAAGTATGTCTCAAAGTACACCCTATAAAGAATATTTCTCTATCAAAGCAAGATATCTGGAACCATAGATATTTCGATACTGCACTGAATACTCCTGGTAGAAATAGTCAGCATTGCAAAAAGCCATTTCCATGATAACAGCTAATGTAAACATTGAAGTGTCCTATACAGTCAAAATACTGGCCATGCACTGGCATCTCATGGTAACATTGAGGGTTCCCAAAACTGACCTGGGAGGGAGGATCTGTACAATGAAACGGACGCTTGCTAAAACTGCATGTAATGACATTACTCTTGACTAACAATAAACTGGAGAAATTTAGATCTATAAAAATCGACTTGGGAAAGACGAACTTGGTGTGAAACAAAGGCACACACTCATAAGCAGCGGCAGCCGCAGCTCCGCACAGCAGGCGCCGTCGTCTAGAAAACGTTTACGTGGACAGAAAAGATCTATGAGCGAAGTGTTTTAAGAGTTATGTGGAAACGACCCAGGTTAAAATAATTTCAGTAAAGTAAAAATAAAATTGAGCAGGTCAGAAACGGATGCGAGACTCCTGGGAGAGCGAAGCGAGGACATCCGCAAGCCCTCCCCTTTACAAAGCCCCGCTGAGACTAGAGAAAATTGCTGTGGATCGCCGCTTCGTTCCAGTCGGCGCTCGCGCTTCCCTGTCTGTGTTGATTAAGCCATTCCAGCGGATGGAAGTCGTACCTTTCTCATGTTCTGACTTGCATTTTCCTAATGATTAATGACGCTCAACTACTGACTATTTTTTATCTTCTTTGGAGAAATAGCTATTCTATCCTTTGCCCATTTTTAATTGGGTTATTTGTCTTTTTATTGTAAGAGTATTTCATATATCCTGAAACTTGTAAGAGTTTTTCATATATCCTGAAACTTAACCTTTCAGATTCACTTTTTGCATATTTTCTCCCATTCTATTGGTTCTCTTTACACTTCCTTGATAGCGCCTTTGAAGCACAAAAGCTTTTAATTGTGATAAAGTCCAATTTATCTATTTTTTTCTTTGGTTGTTCATGGGTTAGGTATAAGCTGAAGAAATGATTGGGTAGGCCTGATTTTAGTACCAAGTCTGCTAATCACTAGGTAAGGATTTGGGGACAGGTTATTTAACCTGTCAAGTGTAATGGAAAGAATATAGGAGGATGTGGCATGAGGATGGATATTGGTGGATCCCTCATAGGAACTTACAACTTTGCCCATGTTCCTGATCAGCCCTTAGTAGGGAATGGAATAAGATAGGAAACCCATACAGTTGAGGGAGGGAAGTAGCAAAAAGCAGAGAAATTTTCATTTATTGATTCAGTTTATTCTATTCATTCATTCAGTCATTCAATCAAAAACATTTATTGAGCACCTACTATATGTAAGGCTATTTTAGGTTTGGGGGGCATAGCTGGTTCTCACCTCCATAGTCAGCTGGGAAGTACAACATTCTGCTAGAGAAGTGCTCTATACCAGCCTGCCTCTGGAACCACAGGTATAACAGAAGCCAAATCTAAAAAGAGAAGGCCAGGGATAATCCCTGCCCTCAAGCTCTGAAACCCAAGAAGAGCAACAGATAGCATCAGAAAATTTCCTATATCCCTGAGAAGAAGCATGACTTTGGAGAGTGGGTGCTTGCCCTTGGCAAGGCATTAAAATTAGGATGAAGAGGCTGGAGTAATCCCTATGAACCTGATAAGCAATGTGCCAAAGGACAGGAGAACATTTCAGTCAACTATGTAGTAAAAATACCAATGGTTTCCTCTCACAACAAAGACAGCGTGTATAAATGCTCTAGACTGGACATAGCAACCTCTTTCCTGAAGCCAGACTGACATAAGCCCCAACCCCTGTGGAATTTAGATCAAAGTTCTGGGGACAAGAAAAGAAGTGATAAGGAAAAGTCCTGAACTGACTGAATAGAAAACTAGAATTTGGCAAGTTTACATCATAAAGTGAAAGACTTTCCCTGAAAGTGACAGTATTTTAGAAATTCTGCCATGACTAGAAATAGGGAAAATATTGTTAAAATGGGAAAAATTTTGGAAAGTACAATTTTCATACACTTTGGTTTTTACATAAAATATTAACATTTTACAGGGAGACGATCTTTAAATACTCACTTCCCTTTGGAATGAGAATTTTTTCACTAAGGAGCTTCCTGAAGACAGCAAACTCCTCCCAGCTTCACTACCTTTTATACTTAGAGAAACGGAAGCACAGAAGGTGAGGTGATTGCTCAAGGTCAGGAAATCAATCACAAAGAGGATTTCCGAATCCCTGTCCTTTGACTTGCATTCCAACAGCAGTTCCCTTATCTTACAATTTATTTGACAACAAATGAGAAGTACTGCACACAGGTACTTTAGAGACTACAGTTTCATTCTACATGAGTGTGTACAGAGGTAGAATTTTAAGAAAAAATTATTCAAAGTGTGCCTGATTTGAATTTTCCCTAGCAATGGCTAATTAGATGACATACAAGGTACGCAATCCTAACTGAGACAACATGTGAGCCAGAGGGTTGTGTGCCGGTCATTGTGTAGCGGTCGGTTCACAAGGAGTAGGAGCCCCAGTTAGTGGAGGCTGGTAATTTTAATGTATAAATACTCTCACCACAACCAATCTCAAGCTACCAAGATGACACCAACCATGTGGCAAAATTCCTTAATAAGGTAAAAGTCAGTTTCATGAGCAAGAACAAGTTGATTCTAGCATGCTGCTGTGGCCAGGGGGGTTTCTTCCAAGCAGAGGCTGGCAAGCAATTACTTGTTAGCACTCAAATTGGGACAATATACTGAAGTGCTACAGGTATACAGTCAGCATGAATAATTATCATGAAATCAGAGTACTTTATCTAAAGTGCATCTCAAGCATAGCTTTCTGGTGCCATTTCCCCCAATAAAATACAAAGAAAGCACTGTGTTAGGTCTTTACACACAGTCTGCTGGATAGAAGTAATATTTGAGAGAACACAAAGCAAGTGCAAGCACTGTTCTGTGAGATCCACATTAAAGGAATCAACTGTACCTGTTTCATTCTGTGACCTCGTATTCTGCTCATAAAAAACAACAGAACAGCTACATCTCTACAGAGTCTGTGTTTCTTTCTCTCTACCTTGTAAAGATCAAAGAAAACTGAGGGTAGATTTAAAACTTCTTGTGAAATGCGGTTATGGCAATGGAGTACAGGCACTAAACTGCTAGACCTCTATGTAAAGAGAGAGCCATATAATTTGAGAGCCTTTCTCATGTATAATTAAACTTGCTTTTTACAGTTGATGCATTACTAAAATGTTGTATTGTGTTACATTGTGAAAGGTTTAAGTCACATTTTAGATTTATAGGCTATTTTTCTTTTTGATCCTAGATATCTTTGGAAATCTAATGAAAAATCTGAACTTTTTAACAGAAAATGCACATATTTGCATATGCAGAAAATTTTGCATAAAATGTTAGAGAATTGACATTCCATAACTCAACCATGGGCTTCGGACTCACATGAAGAACCCATACTGTAAATGTGTTAGGAAATCTCTAAATTCGAAGAGAACCCACGATGATTACTTTTAAAATGCAATACAATTACTTGTAAAAGAGATCATCCAGGTTAATTTGTATTTCCCTTAAACTAACCTTTGATTTACTGAGGTGAAAGACAGAGTCACAGATATGAGAAGCTTTTAAGGATCAAATAGTACAAGTCCCTTATAAATGAGGAGGCAGAGGCTCCAAGCGTTGAACCAACTAGAACGAAGTCTCCGTGGCCAGGAGGGCCCAGGCTGCTGTATACCGGATACATTCCTGAATCAGAAGCCCTGAATTTGTCAAGAGCTGACATTTAGGATCTACACAGGATTAGGCACATCATTTAACTTTTCTTGTATTATCTCAGCTAAAAGCTTAGTTATAAAGCAAAGTTGTTAAAAGGATTATTGAGATAGTATTTGTGGTAAAAGGGAAAAGATCTAGAGCTGTGCAGTCCAATGCAGCAGGCACTAGCCACATGTTGCAATTGAACACTTGAAATGTGGTTAGTGTGGCTGAGAACCTGTATTGAACTATACGGTAATTATGAAACAGATACAAGGTTTTGAAGACTTAGGACCACAAATGAAAGAATCTAAACATCTCACTATTACTGGCGCCTATTAGAAATGCCTATTTTAATCACTTCAAGACATGGAACACTACCTGTAAGGAGTGGGTTTGCAGCAATATGATTTTTTGTTTGTCTTTTCTTCAAAAATAGCAACTTTTCTTACAGTAATGGTATATAATATGTTACATAGTTAATATATACTTTATATATTAGAGTATAAATTAAACATACATGAATTAGATCAAAAGATACACTATAAGCCCTAAATCCAAGCTAAAAAGCTCAATCACTGTCTGTTACTGTTATCAAATAGAGACTAACTTTCTCTCATGGCAAGGCTTTCCCTTGGAAGAGCTTTTGCCTAGTTTCTTCTTCATCCTCTTCTCCAATGCTTGACTGCAGGTATTAACCGTCTACCATTTTAAGAAGTATTCTTTTATTAAATTGGTCTCAATTAAGATGGAAAACTGAATTTAAATTTTTGCTTTGTAAAGACAATACATATTTCAAACACACTAAAATGGCTAAAATAAAAAAATGTTGATCATGCCAAATATTGAAGATGTGGGGTAATTGGAACTCTCATACATTGCTGGTGGAAGTGTAAAATGGTACAATCACTTTGAAGAATTGTTTGTCAGTTTTGGTTTTTTTTTTTTTTTTAGATTTTATTTATTTATTTTTAGAGAGAAGAATGAAGGCAGAAACAGAGGGAGAGAAACATCAATGTGTAGTTGTCTCTCATGTGTTCCCCACCACCAGGGACCTGGCCTGCAACCCAGGCATGTGCCCTGACTGGGAATCGAACCTGTGACCCTTTGGTTCACAGGCCAGCACTCAATCCACTGAGCCACACCGGCCAGGGCTGTTTGTCAGTTTCTTATAAAGTTAAATACATATCTATGCTAGGACCCAGAAACTACATTCCTACGTATTTATCCAAGAGAATTGAAAACTTATATCCACAAAAAGACTCTAACAAAAATGTTCGTAATAGCTTTATTCATAATAGCTAAAATCCACAAATTACTCAACAATAAGTAAATGTAAAAACAACTTGTGTTATATTAATACAATGCAATACTATTCAACAATAAAGAAGAATGAACTATTAATGCATGCAAAACATAAATAAACTTAAAAACATTATTTTGAGCAAAAGATGCCTGACACAAATGCATACATTCTGTATGATTCCATTCACATGAAGTTCCAGAAAAGGCACAACTAACCTACAGTAACAAAAAAGCTGAAGGGTGTTGGGTGACGTAATTGGAAAAAAACATCAAAAAGCTTTCTGGGTTGATGGAAGTTTTGGGTGGTGGTTACATGAGTGTATGCAAATATCAAAGTTCAAAAATACAACCAGAGACATGGAAATAAAGAACAAACTGACAGTCACCAGAGAGGAGCGGGGGGAGAGGGATAATAGGGGAAGGGCCATCAAGGAACGTTGTATAAAGGACACATGGACAAAGCCAAAGGGGGCAGGTTCAAGTGTGGGAGGTGGGGATGGGTGGGATGGGGGATGGGGGGCATGGTGGGGTAAACATGGAGACAACTGTACTTGAACAATAAAAAAATAAAATAAAAGTATCAAAGTTTACTGAACAAAGCATTTAAAATCTACGCATTTTATTGTATGTAAATTGTATGTCAGCTATTGCTTGGCTGGCATTCTGAACATTAATGCTAAAATTCTCCCTTTCAAGAGGAGACTCCCAAATTCATTTTACAAGGCCAGCATTACCTTAATTCCAAAACTAGATAAAGACACTAAAAAGAAAGAAAATTATAGGCCAATATCCCTGATGAACATAGATGCAAAAGTCCCCAGCAAAACCAAATTCAGCAATACATTAGCAAGCCAAATTCAGCAATACATTAAAAAGATTATATACCATGATCAATTGAGATTTATTCTTGGATGCAAGACCGGTACTATATATACGAATCAATTACATGCTACACCACATAACCAAAATGAAAGATAAAAATCATATGATCACGTCAGCCTGGCTGGTGTAGCTCAGTGGATTGAGCGCGGGCTGGGAACCAGACGGTCCCGGTTCGATTCCCAGTCGGGGCACATGCCTGGGTTGCGGGCTGGGTCCCCAGTGAGGGCCATGTGAGAGGCAACCATACATTGTTCTTTCTCCCTCCCTTCTCCTCTCTCTGAAAATAAATAAATAAAATCTTAAAAAGAAAAAAAAATTATAAAAAAAAATCATATGATCATGTCAATAGGTATAGAAAAAGCATTTGGCAAAATCCAGCACCCATTTGTGATAAAAAAAAAAAAAAAACTTTAGCAAAATAAAAATAGAGGTAACATACTTCAACTTAGTAAAGGCCATTTATGACAAACCCACAGTTAACAGCATACTCAATGGGCAAAAACTCAAGCGCTTCCCTTAAGATGAGGAACAAAACAGGGATATCCACTTTCACCACTTTTATTCAACATAGTGCTGGAAGCCTTCGGCCACAAAATCAGAGAACAAGAAGAAATAAAAGGCAATCAAATTGGAGAGGAAAAAGTAACACTGTCATTATTTGCAGATGACTGATACTTTATATACAGAACTCTAAAGATTCCACCAAACAACTACTAGAACTGATAAATGAATTCAGTAAAGTAGCCGGATACAAAACAAATATTCAGAACCAGGTGCATTCTTATATACCAATAAAGAAGTATCAGAAAGGGAAAGTAAGAAAACAATCCCATTTACAATTACATCAAAAAATACTTAGGAATAAATTTAACCAAGGAGGTAAAAGACCTGTACTCAAAAAATTATAAGACACTGAAGAAAGAAACTGAAGAAGATAGAAATAAGGAAAGCATATACTGTGCTCAGGGATAGGAAGAATTAACATCATTAAAATGTCCATAACTCCACAAAGCAATCTATAGATTTGGCATAATTCCTGTCAAGATACTAATGGTGTTTTTCTCAGAACTAGAACAAATAATCCCAAAATTTGTACCACAAAAAACCCCAAATAGCCACAACAATCTTGGGAAAGAAGAACCCAGTCAGAGGTATCATGCTACTTAATATCAAACTATACTGCAAGCCTATAGTTATCAAAACAGCATAGTACTGGCATAAAAGCACACATGAAGACAAATGGAACAGAATAGAGAGCCCAGAAATAAATCCACAACTATATAGTCAATTAATATGATTCTCCTTCTTTTGTAATAGATATATTTTTTAACAAATACTGAAGGTGATTCTTATGTAGGTGGTTCATTGACCTCTCTTAGAAAAGCTGACGGGAATTAAAACTTATCCTTTTCCTAATATTATACTTTCCACAAAATAATAAACAAAAATAAAATAAAATAGAGCTTCAACCATGAATATAAGCAGCTGTATATAGAGTGGAGGACAGATAAGTAAAGAGAGTAAGCCACTCAATTACCTGGGCTAGACTTACACCCAAACCTGGGTGCACTTCAGAATTACATAGGAAACCTTATCAACTAGGTTTCATACTGTAATAAGAAAGCAGAGCCTTCTTGTGGTAATCCCAGGAATCTCAATTTTCAAAAGTTCCCCCATGGGATTCAAGTGAGCAAGCCAATTTTGGAAAGATTGATCCAAACAATAAGTGTAAGTTAAATCAGAGATCAAAGTGTGATGTAATTTTCTGTTCAAGTATGCCTTCTCTTTCTATCAAAAAGATGTCCGAGGCCCAGTCTTTTCATTCTCAATTTTTCCAAATGTAATGCAAACTATTTGCATTTTTTATCAATAACCCATAAAGGTAATGTTTTATAGTAAAGAGACCTAAGGATTTGAAATCAGCTAGAGACCTGAGTTGGAATTTTAGCTCTCTCCACTTCAAACCATGTGACATTAGAAAAACTGTTTAGCACTTTGAGCCTCAGGTTCAATTTTGGCAAAAATAGAGTTATTTATATTGCTTTGCCATAGTAAATGTGAAAGCACCCAATACATTGTCTACGAACAATAACTGTTTGTTTTATATCATCCCAGTAAATGTTGAAGAGGTACTCCCAGATTTCATAAAATAAAATAGGAAACCACCTGAATCTGCAATAGAAATATATTTATTGTTTCTTCTTATAAGTCATAAAGTTCTAGTCTCATTATTTTAAGTTCAATAGCTTCACATGTATTGTTTGTCATGAAAAATAATTTTCCAGGGCACACTTATGTAATTTCAATTTCCTTTGGACAGTTGTTTCTCAAAGCTATGGTTTTCAGAGCTGTAGTGGGATGATTCCTTATCTCATCATTGACTGGACATTTCATCAAATACATTTCACTGTTGAGACAACTTGCCAGTGATAGTCAATTTGCTGTCTTATCAGCAGTATAGTATAGTGATTAAATTTTTATCATGATAACATTTCATTCTTATTGCTCATACATAATTCATTTTATATTTCAAACATCAACCATATATATATTGTGCTAATGAGCATGGAAAAGAAAATCTACTCTCTCAAATGTCTTCTCAGATATTACAAACAATTGCATTCTTTTTTTAAGGGCAAGACTAGCCAAAAGCCTACTTCCCAAAGATCTTTCTGGCTTTCCAAATCATGTTCAACAAATTCTCTCTAAATGGCTAAGAATTTCTTTAAAAACAGTTGGAAATCCTATTCATCCTTTAAGCTCCAGCTCAAGCAAGACTCCTTCCTCTGCACATTCTTTACTCCTCAATCAACTGCTGATTAATGGTTTGACTTTCCCATTGTTTTTTTAGTTATATCAGGGCAAATTCAACCTCTTATATTAATTATAGTTTTCTTATTGATTAGCACAATGCTTGGCATATAGATATACTAAATTTATTGAAACTATATTTAGTTTCAGACTTACAGATAGAGAGCAGGATGACAGCTAGTGTTGGGGGGGGTTAGTGGGGGAAACAGGGAGCAAACAGTGAAGAAGGACTGATAGACATGGACAACAGCGGTGATTGTAGGGGGAGGGTTATTAGGGGGCTAAATGGTAATGGGAAAAATATAATAAAAATTAAAGAAATAAAATTAAGTAATTATTTAAATGGAACTGGATCAATATTATATTCTAAGAAAATGTTTGCATTTTGAAAGAAAAATGCAAGCTTATACTCCACATGCACATATATTGGCACTTAGATGGAGATTTTATAAAAGAGGCAGAAAGTAGAACTTTCCCATCACTACTTAAACAATATCAAACTTTGCATGGACTGTTTTACCCCCTTACCTATTTTTCTAGGCTCATCTTTACCCCAAAACTCCTAGCAAACTACTCCTTCCAGCTGACTGACCTTCCATGACCCCTGCATCCAGTAAACTCCTCTTATCCTTCAAAACTCACCCCAAAAGTACCTCCTCCATGAAGCCCTCTTTGATTCTCAGAGATTTACTACCTCTTCTGAGTTTCCACAGTACTCTGTTTATACTCCAAGTAATGGTACATAGCTGCTAGAAAGGAAGGTCTACCATGTGTAGGCTTATACTAGACATTTTATAGAACTCAGCTGATTTTATCATGCAAAATGGATGCTCATTTCACTTTTGAAAAAAAGGTGGAGGCTCTAAAGAATTAAGTAACCTACCAAAGGTCACACAGGTAGTAATGCACAAAACCAGAATTCAGACTAGACTCTGTGATTCCAAAGCACATATTTCCAGTGTATCGCATAGCTCTGAGTAAATGAATAAACGACGACCTTGGCAAAGGATAACATATTCTCATGAGCATACAAGAGACTGGAGTAGGAACATTTGGAATTTCAATTTCCTCTTTGACCTTTAATGTTTGATATAATAAGGAGCATTAAGATGTCTATGTTAAGGCATGTGGCAAACAGCAAACCACAATTTGAATGCAATTCCCTCAGAATCACAACAAAGGCCTCCTATTACAACTGAGCATTTGAGAATGCGGCTTCCCGATTCATCTCCAGGATAAAGCCAGCCTCATTATATGTTATTTATATTTAAGCCCATTCTGATCATATTTTCCCTAGTTATCAGCCCCAGTGGTCCCAAAAGGGTGCTAAAACATGCATAAAATATCTGCTGAGCCAGGTTAAATGACTTTCAGCTAAGAGACTAATATTATTACCATTATATGATGGTTTGCAATTATCAGTCAAATAAGATCAGCTACCAGAGGACCAGAGAGGTCCCAGGAAAAGGTGAATCACTGTATCTGCACACTCTCTGCTCTGTGGGTTTATAACCTAAATGGGCAATAGCCAGCTAGGGAGGGATAGATGAGTCCTCGAGGGAGAGGTGAGAAGGAGGAATCTTTCAACTGTTTTTGTCCTTAACGAAAAAGGCTAATGTGAAAAACAAGCTCAAATGCACTGCTTCATCTCTCCTCCCACAATATGCGCTTAACCTCTCTGCAAGCACAGTGGGCTAAGGCATTGATATTGAGAGGCATCTGTGGTTCAGGGTTCTAATGCAGACTTTAGTCCTGGGTCTGCCACTAACTAATTCTGTGACCTTGGTCTCTATTCTTCTCCCAGAGCCCCTGTTTCATTACCATTAAGTTAAAAGATCACACTAGTTCAATATAAGATTCTTCCAACTCTAAAGTGGAATACTTCGTCATTGAATACAAATACCTGCTCAGTAAAGTTCACATTTTCCCCACTCTCTGTTTCCAAATTGCCATCGATGTTGGTGGCCTGCCCCAGCACTGATCTTTCTTGTACCAGGCAAGTGTGCTAGTACAAGAAGGCACTGAAGACTTGGGAGCAGAATTATTTTTACTACTTTGATTTAACGTCCCTAGTGCTTCTCTTTCCCTATGGCACGAGAAAACTGGTCCCTTCACTGAAATTCATTTATATGATCTAAAATGTCCTTCAGGGTCTGGCCGTCCAATATCTCTCTGATCTCACCTCCTATTCCCTCCCCCACCGCCACTACTCTTCAGTCAGCCTGGCCTCCTTGCTGCTCCGGTATCACACCGTGCAGACTCCTGCCTCAGGGCTTCGTGGTTTTGTTCCCCCTACCTGGAATATCACTCTATCTCACAGCTGCCTTGTTTGCCTTGTTTGCCAGGTCTTTCTTGAGTCAAAAGTCACTTTCTGAAAAAGGCTTGCCCTCACCACTGTCTCTACCCACTCAACATTTCATATCCTCCATAAACCCACTTCATTCTCTGCCCTCAGCATTAATCTCTACCCAATTATGTATCTTGTCACTTGCCTATCTTTCTCAGTAGAATGTAAACCTAGTAAGAGCAAAAAATGTTTGGTCTGTTTAGCCCTCTTGTATCCCCAGTGCCAAGAACAGTGCCTAGGATACAGTAGACACCCAATATATGTTTGTTGAATGAATGCCTAAAACCCCTTGCCCCATCACTTACTTTGATACAAAAACACTGATCTTCTTCTTCCTTATCATATAATCCAGCATAATCCTCCTCAGGGCCTCTGTGCTTGCAGTTCATTCTGCCTAGAATCTCCTTCCAAAGACATCCACACAGTGCCCTTCACTGTTTTCCTCAGATCTGTATTCAAGTGTTATTTAGTCCAGAGGCCTTCTAATCTCAAACAATCTATAGTGGCAACACCAGTCTTCACACACACACACACACACACACACACACACACACACACACACGTGTATACATGTGTGTATACACATGCATGCGTATATATACATGTGTGTGAGTATATATATCTATATATATATATAGATATGTTTTTTTTACCCCTTTCCCTTTATAACTGTGAGTGGTAGAAGCTCAGATCTCTTTCAAGGGAAACTTCTAGGGTGAACAAGTTGACTGACACTTCCCACTGTGTGTATTCACTCCATGGTGCCGGAGGCCATGCCTCCACTGAGCTGTTCGCAGCCCATATTCAAGCACAGTAGGAACAGGTCTAAAGGCCCCACTCCTAAAGGGCTCAGGACTCCTGCATTGGGCAACTTTGTCTCAAGGACTCCCCATCCACCTTGGTGAAACTTTCTTAGAACTGAGTTGTGGAAAAAGCAAAACAAAACTGTGTTGCATTCTGTGATTCTCTTAAAACCTTCTACCTCTCCCCTTTCCTTTCACAGGTTTCAGACCTATATCATGACCTGAAGGATCTCTCTGTCTACACCTGCTCCCTCCCCAGGTATTCCCCCCAATACATCTCTTAAACCACTTAATACTGTTGTAATATTTGCCTCTTGGAGCAACTAACATACACACACACAAACTTATATTTATTTGTCTATTGTTTATTTTTAACCATACACATCTCTCAACCCATGAAGGTAGACTTAGTCTATTTTATTTACTATGATATCTCCAGTATGCAGAATGATGCTTGCAAAGACTAAATATCATTAGTAAAGAAACATTACTTCTACCTATTCATTTAATTCATTCATTCATGAAAGAAAATATGGAATTTCTACTTTATTTTAAGCACTATGCTAAGTACTTGAAAGATCAATGGTCTAGTGGAGAAGATAAACATCTAAACAAGTAACTTAAACTATGTCAAGACTTTTCACTAAAAGTATTCATAATGTATAAAGCACAAATCATTTTGCATAAACATATAAAACTGTAAGTTGCATATATACTTAGGATAAAGTACTGTGAAGGTCCCATGAATACAAAGGGTAATTCAACTTCAATAAGCAAGTTCACTTGTCTTTGCCCTCAAGACCTCTTTGAAGCAGATGTTTCTTGTGATCATTTTCTTCAGGTGTACAAAGTAAAGTAAAGGCCATTTTTAAATTGATTTTAGACAGACAGAGGAAGGGAGACAAAGAGATCAATTTGTTGTTCCATTTATTTATGAATTCATTGGTTGCCTCTTATATAGGCCCCGACCAGAGATCAAACCTGCAGACTTCGTGTACTGGGACTGTGATCTAACCAGCTGAGCTACCCAGCCTGGGCCAGGCCATTTTTTATATGAAAGTACATTGTTCAATATTGACTAGGTAAAAGTGAAGTTGAATTTTTTTTAAGGCTGTGGCTCTAAGCCCTAGGGATATTATTAAAATTTTTCTTGCTTAAATCTCTAAAAATAGTCCACTTCAAATGCTATCTACTCTAGGAACACTTTCATGATTCCCTCAAGACTAGGCCAGGTCCCTCGTTTTATAGGCTGTCAAAGCACCCTGTACTTTTCCTTCTAAGAATTTACCAAAAGTGTAATTCATTAGTCATTTGTGAGCGGCCTCATTAGTAGATAATAAGTTCCATGAGAGGACCATATCCATTATATTTAATGCTGTATCTCCAGCACCTGGCACAGAGTAAGGTCTCGATTAGTATTTCTTGAGTGGCTATATGGAAGAATGCATGAATAAATTAAAAATAAGTGAGTATGGTTTCACAACTTACATTTATTTATTTATTTACTTTTTGTATTTCATTTATTGATTTGTTGTTGTTGTTGTTCAATTACAGTTATCTGCATTTTCCCTCACCACTCCCCCCACCCCAGCCACCCCCACCTACCATCCCTGATCCCACTCTCCCTTGGTTTTGTCCATGTCTCCTAAAAACCTTCACCCTTTTTCCCCCATTATCCCTACCGCCTCCCCTCTGGTTACTGTCAGTTTGTTTTTAATTTCAGGGTCTCTGGTTATATTTTGCTTGCTTGTTTGTTTTGTTGATTAGGTTCTACTTAAAGGTGAGATCATATTTTATTTGTCTTTCACTGCCTGGCTCATTTCACTTAGCATAATGCTCTCCAGTTCCATCCATACTGTTGCAAAGGGTAGGAGCTCCTTCTTTCTTTCTGCTGCGTAGTATTCCATTGTGTAAATATACCATAGTTTTTTGATCCATTCATTTACTGATGGGCACTTAGGTTGCTTCCATCACTTGGCTATTATAAATTGTGCTTCTGTGAACATTGGGGTGCACAGGTTCTTTTGGATTGGTGTTTCAGGTTTCTTAGGATATAATCCCAGCTGTGGAATGCACTGTGGAAAACAGTATGGAATTTCCTCAGAAAACTAAAAATGGAACTGCCTTTTGACAACTTACATTTAAATCATTAACATTTAAACCCATTTTGAGTTTATTCTTGTGTATGGTATAAGCTGGTGGTCTAGTTTCATTTTTCGCATGTATTATTTGTCCAATTTTCCCAACACCATTTATTGAAGAGACTATCTTTACCCCATTGTATGTTCTTGCCTCCTCTGTTGAATATTAATTGACCATAAAGGTGTGGGTCAATTTCAGCACTCTCTATTCTGTTCCATTGATCTATGTGCCTGTATTTGTGCTAATACAATGTTGTTTTGATTACTATGGCCTTATAGTATGGTTTGTTATCAAGTAGTGTGATACCTCCAACTTTGTTTTTCTTTCTCAAGATTGCTGAGACTATTCGGGATCTTCTCTGGTTCCATATAGATTGTTGGAATATTTGTTCTAGATTTGTAAGATATGCCATTGGTATTTTAATAGGAATTGTGTTAAATATAAGTTTCAAAACCATAAAAATCCTGAAAGAAAACACAGTAAAATGTCATACATTTCTCTTAGTAATATTTTTGCACATATATCTCTTTGATCAAGGAAAAAAAGAAAAAAATAAACAAATAGGATGACATCAAATGAAAAAGCTTTTGAAAAACAAAATAAACCATCGACAAAATGGAAAAGGAACCCACTGAATGGGAGAACATATTTTCCAATGATACATCTGATAGGGGGTTAATTTCCAAATTAACCCCCTACAAGTTATAAATAGATTTATATTAAGGAACTTAATATATAAGTTCTTTATATATTTATAAAATATAATCAACACCAAGAAGACAAACAACCCAATTAAAAAATAGGCAAAGGACCTAAAGAAACAGTTCTCCAAAGAAGACATATAGATGGCCAATAGACATATAAAAAATGTTCAATGTCACTAATCATCAGGGAGCTGCTAATTAAAACCACAATGAAATAACACCTTAAATCTGTCAGAATGACTATCACCAATAAATCAACAAACAAATGTGTTGGTTAGGATATGGGGACTCTCATGCTCTATTGATGAAAATTCAGATTGGTGCAGCCACAGTGGAAAACTATATGGAGTTTCATTAAAAAATTAAATATGGCACTGCCTTTTCACCTGTAGAGATTCTTTTCACACGCATGGAGAAGCATAGCTCCAGGATTCATGCATGTAAGCAAAACTCCGCGTGGAAAAACTACTCCCGAGTCAGCCAGCGTGATTCATGTCCATGGAATAAAGAATTATCTGAAGGAAAATTTGGCTAACATGTTTCTTAAAATTTATTACCTTGTTGAGTCCCTTTCCCTGGAGTCAAGGGGCTTATGTTAATGGATGCCTGGGATTCTTTCATGCCCTAATGTTTACCTTCCTGAATAAACAGTTTGCTTATATACCCCCTTCTAATATATCTTTACTACTTAGTGTAGACCCCTGGTCTTCGCATAGTTGATGAATAGCCATTCCAATGCTAATGTGTCCTGAATTTCCTAATAAAAATAGGGTTAAGCTATGCTCCGGGCCCTTTCCCAGACACTGAGGGAAGGGTCCGTGGCCCCGGACTTCCTTTTCCAAGCATGTCTCTGTGTGAGATTCATTCACGTGTTCACTCGTGGTCACCTCGGATTTTGCGGGACGAAATCTGCAGCATTCACCCAGCTATCCCACTCCTGGGAATATATCTAAAGAAACCTGAAAAGCTAATTCAAAAGAATATAAGCACCCCTATGTTCATTGTAGCTTTATTTACAATAGCCAAGATCTGGAAACAGCTCAAGTGCCCATCAGTAGATGAGTGGATAAAAAAAAGCTGTGGTACATTAACACAATGGAATACTATTTGTAAAAAAAAAAAAAAAAGAAGAAAGGAAATCTTATCTTTTGGAACAACTGGATGGACCTGGAGATTATTATGTTAAGTGTAATATGTCAGTCAGAGAAAAGCAAATACCATATGATCTCACTTGTATGTGGAATCTAATGAACAAAACTTGAAGAACGAAACAGAAACAGAAGCAGGATACATGCAACAGACTGACAGCTGTCAGAGGGGAGTAGGGTTGAGGGGCTGAGTGAAAGACGGTGAAGGGATAAAGCAAAACAACGTGTGTGTGTGTGTGTGTGTGTACATATACACACATATATAACACAGACATAGACAACAGTGTGGTGGTGTGGTGATAGGCAGAGGGAAATGGGGTATGGGTAGGTAGAGGTGGGAAAAGGAGGGAAAATGGGGCAGAAAGAGACTTTGCCTGGGGCAATAGGCATATAATGCAGTGCGCAGATGATGCTTTGTTAAGTTTTACACTTGAAACCTGTATGATTTTGTGAACCAATGTCACCCCAATAAATTCAATGTAAAAATTTTTCAATGAGAAACAAAAGGTGAATAATGTGCAGTTTTTCCTCATCTACTCAACTGTAAAATTATCTCCATTGTCTAAGTTTCCAGTTCATTTTAAAGATACTTCTTACATGCCTTCTGTCCACTATGCATTCATAATGTAACTAAAAGTTGTACAAATTAATAAAAATTAGTACATCCCTACCACTCTTGTCACAAATAGGCATGAAAACCTTTGTATTCAGTTGCTCCTGGGATCATTACTCAGTATGGCACAGGTGGCAAACACAAGGCCCGTGTCCCGAATCCGGCCCTCCACCTTGTTTTATCTGGTCCAGCACCTTGTTTCTACCCAGTGGCAGCGCCGAGCTCCCTAGTTAAGGAGTAGTTACATTTATACAGTGTTAAAATTACATTCGGCCCTTTGAAGGCAATCTCGAGACTAATGTGGCCCCCGTTGAAAACGAGTTTGACACTCCTGCAACATGGTGTTAACTTCCTGGGCTTAGATTGAGAAGTGGTAGGGAGGTGCCCCCTTATTTCCACCCTGGCAGAATGGTCATCTCCCCCACTTCTAATCACTCTGGCTAGGGTGCCTTCCTTTCTAGCTCTGGGGGAGTCCAGACTGCTACAGTCACTGCTTCAGCAATATGCCTTTGATTGGGAGGCAAAGAATTACACTCCTTTTGCTGAAAATTGTCTTATGTCACTTCTTCCCTCTTTATTCTTTGACTCTATCAAGCCAAAGTCAACTCCTGTCTCCAGAAAGTCCTTAAAATCCCTTCTATTCGGGCATCAACATCTACCCCTTTTGCACTACATTCATCCACATTGTAGTACGTGACACATGTTCTATCTTGCATTGTAATTATTAATGAACATGCCTTATCTCTCTTGCTGAATTCTAAGTGTCCCAAAATGTATGTCTTGCCTCTATCCCCACAAGACCTAAAAGAATACTTTGCACAAAGTAGGAAATCATGCATTTTTATTTACCGGTGGATGTATCTTACTCAAGTTCCAGATAATTGCCTGCTTAGTTCAGTATAACCAAACCTATTACAAAAAGATGAGGTTGACCTGATTCTGTCTGTGCTTCCCCAATCTCTCCTCAACTTCGAGCAGTGAGAGCTAACACTGCAACAGGGGGGCCCATCACCAGCTGATGCTACCAACTGACTCAGAAGGGAAACAGCGCTATCTGGGGAAGTAGCCGCATAATGGACTAAAGAGGTGCAACTTCAAGCAGTTAGAGAGAGGTACGCTCTGAGAAGCCCAGAAATGCAATTTCCAAAAGCAACACTAGTTGCTGAGGAAATAGTCCTGGTACCTAGGTGGCCTGAGACCACCGGAAGGTGACTTGGAAGCACCAGAGGAGAGCATGGTTTTAGGCAGATCAAAAATGCTTCAAATAATAGGCTTCTCTTAAAGAAGAGTAAGAAAACAGAAAATAATCCTGGTAAATTTTTACCATAGCAACTCCTGTAGTTAGCAATTGTTATCAATGCTATCACCAACTTACATAAAACAGAAAAATGAACAGAAAAAGAATGGGAAGAGGAACATAGATAAAGGAAAGGAGAAGAGAATGAAGAAATGCTAGGAAAAGGGAAAGAGAGTTGACTAATTGGCATTCTGGATCCACAGATCTCAGTTTATAAAGCCCCGAGTGTGCATTTGCGTTTTTATAAATATACACTTTCTCTCTCCTTTCTCTCTCTCTCTCTCTCTCTCTCTCTCTCTCTCTCTCACACACACACACACACACACACACACACAGAGAGTTTAGGAGAAGCCATGAGGGCGTGAGCATGGTGGAAAGAGAAAAAGAAAATACATTTGGAAACAGAAGTCTTGCCTGGGTCTGAGCCCCATTTCTATTTCTCATCACAGCTGATTTGCTGATCATTGAGGACAGACTGCCCTGACTTACAGGAAAATAAACCACTAATGTTAGGAAAAGTACAGAGTACAAACAAGCCTGTGGTTGAGTAGATCAATCTAACCTGAAAATTTGCAGCAATCAGGCCTTCAAGAGTAACAAAAAACAATGCTCTGCATTTCTGCAGCTGCTCTCAAAAAATTTCAAAGCACTCTCACATCTCGTTTTCTTACCTTCCCGCACTACACCCTTTATGGACTAGGCATCAGGCATCGAAGGCACTGGAAAGTTTAATACCAAGGTCTCACACCAAATTGATGACTCTCATCTCAATACTCTTTATATTAAATAGCAGAGAGAAACACTGGATCAGATAAAACTTTTCTCACCAGACTACCTCAGTTGCCCCACTGTGTCTTCAAGGCCTACGTAAGATGAAAATTGCTTACTGCCCACTCTACAAAACCTGAGTAGGTAGGCTTTGCTGTGATTATGTAAGTAGATATTTGATTTAACTTCTTTATTTATTTGCTGTCTAGATATTTGACAACATTTTATATGGGCTCATAAGTAGAGAATGGAAAAAATAATGTAGATAAATTGTGGAAATATTAGGATTTGGCACAATGATTCCAAAAAAGTTCTCTTTCCCTCAAAATGAAGGTATCTATAAATCTTCAGATGCCCTAGCAGAATTTGATGAGTGCAAGGAAAGAGTAAGGAGGAAAGACAAGGACAATTCACACTGCCTTAGGCCTCGATTTATATTTCCTCTTAAATGCCCTAGTCTAGCTCAACGCAATGCAAAAGAGAAGATGAGCCCTGCATCTGACTTGCTCCTTCCAAAAATCATCCTCTCACGATAGCTTAGTTCCCAGACAGAAGGAGAAAAGTGTCTCAACTCATGAGGCTCACTCCCATGTCCCACTGTGACCCCCATAAGAGTTGAATGTGGAGATTTCCCATCTTCCCAGTCTCCAGCATCTTCCCTTTCTTTTCACTCCCACTACTATACTTAGCTCTCTAGTTCAATTTCTTCTTAGCTTTGGCCTGGGCTATTAGGACAGTCTCACGGTTCTTCTTATTTCCTTTCCTTTCTTCACACAATTTCAAAAACCATATTCCTAAAGCAGATAGCAGATCCCCTACCACACCCTGCAAAGTCCTTTCAAAATCTCCCACCTGCATAAAGAATAAGGTTGAAATTCTACCCTACCCATCTCTCCCTTCACCCCCCTGCCTCCTGCCAATATAACACTCCACTGTGGCCCATCCAACTCACAAACTTGACTCATGTTTTCTGACCTACCATCGTTCTCACACTTTTCCTTGTGCTTAGATTCCATTTCTCCTCACATCTAAAAGTTTACCTTGATCTTAAACATTTCCTGTGCTAGTTGCTAAGACTTCTTAACTGCAGGTGACAAGGCTTGGTTCAGCTCTTTAGAAATCCACATAAAAGCACCTTTAAACTTTTGTCGAATGTAACTTCACAAATTAGGAAACTTGCTTTGTGTTCTTTTTTAAACAAAACTAAGAAATACTCTATAATAAACAGTCAGCTACTGAGAGACCTTTGGCTAAGGTTTCTTCAATTCCCTTTTCCTGGCTGTTCATAATGATAAATCTCTTATCAAAAATAGAGAAGTCTATGGGAAAGACAAATTGCTCTATAATATTTTTACAATGAAGCTTATCTAAGTCAGATCTAGCCCCAAATATCAATTCCATGTGCATTTGTATTCTGACGACCTATCACAGTGACCTATTTTCACACCGGATACTGAGTTAAGAATGTGATTGCTTTTGCAAAGAACTGAATAGAAATTCCAAGAATGGGTATTAGGAGCAATGAATAAATCAAACACGATTTTCTGTAAACAGGCTCATAATACAAGCCTGCCAAAACATTTGTGTATTTTTAGAATCCTTTTTGGCCATGTTTGATGCTATAAGTCTATTGTGTATATATAAAAATCATGGACCAGTTCAGTTTCTATAATGGTATTATGGGTGCTTATTACTGATAATTACTGAGGAAACTAAATTTAAAATATAAATGTTTGTTGAGTCCTGTGAGAATGTTTTTTCTCAAATACTTTCAGTACATTCATTCAACAAGCATATTTGAAGAACACAATCTATTCTATGTGCCAGGAACTTAAAACATAAGGGAAACAAAACATAGTGCCTATCCTAGAGTCTAGTGCAGAAGGACAATAATTAAACAGATCATTGTGATATAAAAATTTAGAAGTTTAAAAAATTGGAGTAAGTAGCCTGGCCGGTGTGACTCAGTGGATTGAGCACGGGCTGGGAACCAGAGGATCCCGGTTCGATTCCCGGTTGGGGCACATGCCTGGGTTGCAGGCCAGGTCCCCATGAGGGCCATGTGAGAGGCAACCATACATTGCTCTTTCTCCCTCCCTTCTCCTCTCTCTGAAAATAAATGAATAAAATCTAAAAAAAAAAAATTGGAGTAAGTAAAAAAAGCTACATTGTAATTTAAAAAATAAGAAAGGCAGCAGGATAACAGAATTATACCAGTAGATGGTCTTGGTCCCTTCAGACTTTACATTCATATTAATTTTTTTCCCTAAAGATTTTATTTACTTATTTATTTATGTATTTTTAGAGATGGGGGAAGGGAGAAACAGAGGGAGAGAAACAGCAATGTGCGGTTGCCTCTCACGCACCCCCTACTGGGGCCCTGACCTGCAACCCAGGCATGTGCCCTGACTGGGAATCGAACCAGCAACTCTTTGGTTTGCAGGCCGGCACTCAATCCACAGAGCCACACCAGCCAGAGACGTTCATATTAATTTTTAGCAACAGCAGAAAAATAAAACTTCTTAGTCATGGAAATAATAATGTAGGTGACCTGAAAGAATTCAATAGACTTAATATCCAACAGTGAGACTACAGAAATATAATGTCATTAACTTTTCTTTTTTATTATTGTTGCTCAGTTATTCATGTCCCCGACAAAGGCTTTCAACCAGAAATATTGTGCCACGTTTGTGGGCAGTTATGACGGATTCCAAGGTAAGTTATTCATGTGCACTATATCAAGCTATTTAAAGTGTTAGAGGACTTCAGGTTGACTTCATGGCATTAGGATGTTTGGGACATGGGAGCAAAGCGCATTTGATTTAGATGGATGCCTAGAGGGAAATGTAAATCACAGAATCTTAGAGTCGGTCACTTAGTTGAGAGGCCCCCTATGGTTGCTATATCTCTTCTAACATTTTGTATTTGTATGTTGCCTCATAATAGTTGAAAACTCAAAATTTTCAAATATCCTAACAGCAGTGCTATGATACTAGTAAAGCAAATATTAACTTACAAAGGAGAAGACCAAGACTCCAAAAGATAAAATGACACTCATGATTCCAATCAACGCATGTTCCAGTACCACACCATTTCCTAAAGGCCACACCTTTAAAGCGGGTCTATGTCAGGTCCCACCACCCAGTGTCTCACGTGCTCTCTCATACACACGCACACTCACTCCATCTATCACACACAAAGGATAAGAGTGAAATTCTAAATTACAAGTCTCCACCATGACTTCCACTGTAAAACAAAATATCTTTCTGCCAGGAAGGTTCCATTCTTTCCTATCCTTGTCCAGAATCAACTAAGCACCAGAATCAAAATAACTCTATGATCCCGGGTAGTTCCAAACTACCAGTTGATTCACTGGAGATTCTCCTACCCCAATTAGTTAGAATCCACTTTATATCTCATTTGGATTATTACAGTATATTCCTATTAAAACCTACTCTAGTTGCAATCACTCCATCACTAGCAACAACAGCAGAATTCAACTTCAGGCGCTTCTCAAATTACACCACATTCTGTTCTGCTTCTGTCCGTTTGCACACACTTTCCTCTGCCTATCTGGTTTACTCAGAACTAATCACTTCAAAAAGCCTTTTTTGATGGCCCTTTCCTTAAGGCTAGATTGGCTGTATGATCTTTTCTGTGCTCTTGGAGCTTAATTCTCTTATAACACTTTCATTGCAGTAGTTTTCCTATTTTCAGTTGACCCTTAAATGACATAGGTTTGAATTG
Source organism: Micronycteris hirsuta (assembly GCA_004026765.1). NCBI lineage: Eukaryota > Metazoa > Chordata > Mammalia > Chiroptera > Phyllostomidae > Micronycteris > Micronycteris hirsuta. Next base: position 34,512 of record PVJI01016835.1, read on the forward strand.
CACAGGTCCACCTACATGTGGAATTTTCTCAATAAATACTGTAAATGTATTTTCCTTAATAACAGTTTCTTTTTTCTAATTTATTGTAAGAATACAGTATATAATACACAAATTATGTGCTAACCAATTGTTTATGTTATCAGTAAGCCTTCCAGTCAACAGTAGGCTATTAATAGTTAAACTGTGAGGAGGTCAAAAGTTATATAAGGATTTTTGTCTGTAGAAGGACTCAGGGACTGTAACCCCTGCATCATTCAAGGGTCAACCTTACCTTCTGATCTCTGCCACTAGGCTATAAGCTCCTTGAGGACAGGGAGAACTGGATCATTTACTATTGACTAGCATGCTGTCTGATGCTCAAAATAATGTTGAACCCTATTTCTATGTGTATTAGTTTACTGGGGCTGCTGTAACAAATTACCATAGAATTTGGTAGTTTAAAACAACAGCAATTAAAAAAAAAAAAAACAGCAATTTATATTCTCACAATGGAAGCTAGAAGCTCCAAATCAGGAGGTGAGAAGGGCGGAGCTCACTTTAAAGTTTCTGGAGAAGGGCGCTCCCTGGCCTCTTCCTAGCTGCTGGTGCTTACTTCACAATTCTTGGTGTTCTGTGGCTTGTAAACATACTGCTCTAATTTTTGCCTCCAACATCACACGGCATTCCTCCCGAGTTTCTGTGTCCAGATTTCCCTCTTCTTTTAAAGACAGCCCTTGAACTGCGGCCCAGCCCTTGGACTAGGGCCCACCCTAACTCAGTAAAGCCTCATTTTAACTAGATTACATCTGCAAATACATTCACAGTTTGGTGGACAAGATTTTGGGGGAAATGGTATTTAAGCTAGTGTTCTATGTTACAATTGGAGACAGAAAAATATTTCTGAATTTTACATTTGAAGCACAGTACCTAAGCAACCTTCCCAGCCACATCTGATCTGACATCTGGATCATAGCCCTATTTGTGAAATGGTAATTTCCCACAAGAAATTATGATACAATTGTCTTTTGTCTTAATTTGATGAGTTTATTCATTCATTTACCAAATGAATGAATTTACTGAGTGCTTATGACATGCCATGCATTATTGTAAGTGCTAGGGATATTGCAGTAAACAAAGCCATAATGAAGCTCACATCCAAGAGTGAGAAGAGACAGACAGTAAACAAAACAAAGAAGTGAAACTCAGCACGTAATATCAAATTTTGGTAAGTGCAATCGAGAAATAGCAAGCAGGTAATGGAGGCAGGGAAGCTGAGTGGAGTTGGGGATGCTGCACTGTCAGGTGAGGTGATTACGGCTTCACCAAGAAAGGAAGAAGAGAGGGAGCCTTGTAAGTATTTGGAGAAATATAGCTGAAGTAGTAGAAACAGCAAGAGCAAAGGCTCTGGGGTAGGAATGTGGTTAGAGTGTCAGAGACACAACCAGAAGGCCAGGGTGACTGGCACAGAACTAAGGAGTAAGCATTAAGAGATGAGGTCAGAGGGGTAATGCAGGGTAACAAAGAAATCAGGATGTTCTTCCTCTCTAAATGGTTATTGTAAGACACTCACATTCCTAGTTTCTACAGAAGGAAGATTTTGACTTCTTAAGAGAGTAAGTTTCTCCACATCAAATAAGAGAAAACAATCTTATTTCACAAAACTGAAAATGCTATGCTCATTAAATATTAAAATTCAAACCTTTTTCGTGTCCTTCATTTCTCTGCCTTATCATTAGGAAATTAGAACAATGTATGTAACTGCACTATAATGAAATATATTTAGTTTTAGGTAAATCCTACTTCTATCATTAAAGTTGCTTTCAAGAACACCATATCAGTCTGGCTATGAGAATTGAATCATCTCAACTTGTCAAAATGACCATCAAATCCTTTTCTTTAAACAAAAAACTTATTACCGGATTCCCTTCAGTCTTTTCTAAATTTTCAGAATATAGTTATACTCTTATTTGGTGCCACCTTATGGGAGACTTTGATAGAAAATTGTTCATTTAATAAAAAGCCAAAATCTATTTTATGGTGATCTCAAGCTTACGAAGTCCTTTCTCATGATAACAAAATATTTTAAGAAAACAAACAATGTTCTGTGTACACACACGTCTCCTTTCATCCTCACATCAGCCTTTGGAGATAAGAATTGTGATCTCCATTATGAGATGAGGAAACTGAACCGTCAAGAGTGGTGTTTTATTCAATGTCAAAGCTACTGGCAGAATAAGATTCAAAACGATTTGCACCTGACTTCAAAGCCTTTGCTCTGAAACCCTGGGCTTCTATGCCTCATTTACATTCTTTCCTTATGCAGTTCTCTGAACAACCATGTAAATTACACGTTATATCTGAACTCCCCAGCACAGATTTTCAAAGAGGTTAAATAATGTGCCTTAAGTCACATACTATTTAGTGATAGATTCATCCATTCAGTCATTCATTCATTCCACAAAAAATGTATAAAGTACCTGCTAAGCATGACATACATAGTGAAGGAAACACCCACTCTTCTGAAACTAAAAATCTAAAGAGAGTTTCACAATGGTAATAGCAATTATTAAGTGCTTATTATAATCCAATTGCTAGTCTAAGCATTTTACTGG
>PVJI01016836.1:0-36445 GCA_004026765.1 Micronycteris hirsuta
TTTTTAAGATACATCTTTGCCAAATTCCTATTAGAGAATTCCCATTCCACAGACATGATCCACACTTGCTCACACAGGAATCACACGGAGCTGTGCTCAAAACGTGTAAATTCTCAGGACTGCGTGTTTACACGTGTGTGGAAATCACTGCCACAGTATGCCTTAAAGTCTTTTGAAATGAATGTATTGATGTTAACTATATTCATATATTAATAATTGGTGTCATTTTGTTCCCTTTCTGAAAATATATTTTGTAATATGTATTTTTCCATGTAAAATAGAGGCACTTATTTTATGTGAAGGAGTAGGAAAATATTCCAAAACTACTCAACAAATGTCATACAGAGAATTTAAAAAATATTCACACTAAAATTAAAAGTGTTGAAAGATTGCTTGAATACTGATGTGCTCTCAACTGTAATGTGTAACTAGCAATCAAATCAAATCAAAATATTTCCTGATTACAAACATACATGTGCTTATTTAATATGTATTAATTCATTTAAAAACACTAAAAATGTCCAAAGTATGTCAATTTAGAATTCTGTTATTTGAAATAATATTATATTGGAGGAAACAAATTTTTTTTAAATAGTATGATTGCATAGCTTTGGGCAAAAGAATAAAACAACAAGTTGTATGTACTTTTCTCTTTTTTTAAAATTACTTTATTGTTGTTCAGTTATAGTTGTCTGCATTTTCTCCCCTCCCCACCCCTCAACAGGTTGTACATACTTTTCTTTGTACATTTGGTTCAGCCTAGTCATCTGCTGGGTTGATCAAAAGTTAGTTAGTTTTTCTTGTAGTATGGCTCTAGTTGTGCTTAGTTCTCTTGACTTCATTCTAAACAATTTTATTAGATTGTCTTGTGACAACTGACATATCAGTGTGCATTAAAAAAATTATCAAATTGGTGGATTTTTGTGCAGCCATTTTAATATTGAAAATGGAAGAAAATATGCAACATTTTTGACATATTATGCTTTATTTTTTCAAGACAGGTAAAAATGCAACTGAAATGCAAAAAAAAAAAAAGGTTTGTACAGTGTATGGAGAGGGTGCTGTGACTGATTGAATGTGTCAAAAGTGTTTTGCAAAGTTTCTTGGTACTGTTGACATTTTAGCCAAGTAATTCTTTGCTGTGGGGCTATCTTATGCACTGGAATATGTTCAACAGCACCCCAAACTCTACCCAATAGAAGCTAATAGCAGGAGATAGTCAACATACTCAAAATATCCAAATCAATGAAATTATTGATGAAAATGAAAAATGTGTTTTTTTATTTTACAGCTAAATGAACTTTTTGGCCAACCCAATATATCTTAGCTTAAAAATTTATCTTCCCAGCTTTTTTCTGGAATTATCTGATCCTGGGTAGTAATTATATATTTTATTTACATATTGATTCTACTGGAAATGAATGAGTAATAAAGAATGTCTCCTTTTTTATACCACTGAACCCATTGTACCTCAAATCATGCCTGGAACCAAGTAGAAAATCAATTAATTATTGTTGTATGTACAAGTTAATTGTTTAAGTTTATTTACCTTTTATTCCTAAATTAAAAATAAATTCTAGACAAAGCAAACAACTTGGGCAAGAACCATTATATTGAAAAGAGTTTGACATGTTAGATACTCTACAAGTTAATAAAAACAAGTTAAAGAAATCAGTAAAAATTATTCTAAAGATATTCTATGTTGTTAATTTAAAAAATTAGTTGGTTCCTGTAAGACCAAGGTAGAAAAGCAATTGTATTTTCTATATATAAGAATAAAAATTCTAAATTAATAATATGACATTTACAATAGTATCAAAGCCATCAACTAATAAGGAAAAAAATAAAGCAAATCATCAACAAGTCCTCTAAACTAAAAACAATAAAGTGTCAAGAGAAATTGAAGAAGGAACAAACAGAGGGTTATAGTATATATTTTGGTTAGAGATGTTAATTTTCTGGAAATGGCATTATTAAATTAATAAAATCAATAAAAACAACAGCAGTTTTTCTTAATTCTTAGTAGAAAAATAATATAATTTGGGGGAAGTACAATTTTTTTTCAAAATTAACACAATTTTTTTTCTAAAATATATGTAGAAATACAAAATAAAACAGCCAAAACAATGTATGGACTTAACGTAGGAGTGTTGAGGAGATAAGGAGAGTATAAAATTGTCATTTGAGAGAATGGAAAAGCAGATTTCATCGAGAATTGTGCTATGGTTCTTGTTTTACCCCTTGACTCCATTAATTTACAGTGGTACTAACCAGGACAGGTCTACTTTGCCTCCTTGCCAACACTCATACCTGCTGAGTTGAGTCAAAACGTGAGCTGAGCCCTGGCTGGTGTAGCTCAGTGGACTGAGCGCGGGCTGGGAACCAAGTGGTCCCGGTTCGATTCCCAGTCAGGGCACATGCCTGGGTTGTGGGCCAGGTCCCCGTGAGGGCCATGTGAGAGGCAACCATACATTGCTGTTTCTCTCCCTCTCTTTCTCCCTCCCTTCCCCTCTCTCTAAAAATAAATAAAAATAAAATCTTTAAAAAAAAAAAAAAAAAAAAAAAACGTGAGCTGATAATTGGGTTTAACCTCAGTTTCTGTCACACTAGGAGACAGTGCAGTTTAGGAGTTCTGAAAGGGAAGATTGTCATGAATTCTAATATAAGTAGGTAAGGAAGTGAGGTAGGTAGGTAGGTAAGGGTCACTGTATTACAAAACTTGATGGAATTGAAGACTTAATACTAGATTAGATAAGCTGTAGTAAGAGATTTATTTGTTAGAGTTTAGGAAGTTTGAAGTTTACTTTCTAACACGATGCAGTTATTGAGAATAAAAACGCAAAGATACAACATGAGTGGTTAGAATAGATGTGTGTGAGAAAAATAAATATATATATATATTTGGATATCAGGAGTCAAAACTATAATGGGATTAGACTAAAACAATGCTGTCTGATAGAAAGATTATGCAAGCCTCAAATGCAAGCCACGCATATACTTTAAAATATTTATTAGCCACATGAAAAGAAAAAGAGAAAGACAGAATTTATTTTAACTCAATAATATATTCTATGTAATGCCATATATAGAAAATATAATAATTTTTACATTTATTAGAGCATTTAAATAAAATATTTACATTCTGGTTGTATATAATATTTACATAGTAAGTCTGCAATGTTATGATTTTATATTTTTCTCATATTTTATTTCATTTCAATGCCATGTTTTTAACAGCTACGTGTACCCAGCAGCTAATGTATTGGACAACAAATAATTAAAAGTCAGTAAAATAAATATACCTAGGAAAAGAAAAGCCTAAATCTGGAAATGAAACACCACATTTTTCATGCTCTGTAAATGAAACCACAGGGGAAATTGGAGAATATTTTGAATTGAATAGCACTGAAAATATAAACATTTGTGTAATGTAGCTAAAGTAGTACGTAGAAGAGGACTTACAGCTTTAAATTCTTATATCAGAAAACAAAGCTAAAATAAATTTTCCAAGTGTATAAAATTCTTATTGTTGCTATAACAGATTACCAAAATTTAGGGGTTAAAACAACACAAATACACTATCTTACAGTTGAGGGATCAGAATCTAAAAATGGATCTTACGAGACTAAACCGCAGGTGTCATCAGGGCTGCGTGCATCTTCCGTGTTCTGCAAGAGCGTGGATTCCTGGTCTTTTCTAATGTCTAGTGGCTGCCTGTATTTTTTTGACTCCTGGCCCCTCCCAGCAATGGTGCTATTCTTACTTCTATGATCTTACTGCTTCTGTGATCTTTTCCTTAGATTCAGACTGACTCTATTGCCTACTGCTTAAAAGGATTCTTGTGACGTTGATCCCACCAAAAGAACCAGGAAAATCCCTTCATTTTAAAATTTTTAATTGCATCTCCAAAATCCCTTTGTTATTTAAGGTAACATATTCATAGGTTTTGGGCATTACAATGTAGATATTTTCGAGGAGGCATTAATTTGCCTATCACGTTAATGTCCAAATGTTAGAAACTAGGGGGGAAAGTGCAAAGTAAACCAAAAGTAGAAATGAATACACAGTGAAGATGATAGCAGGAATCCACTGATACAATTAAACAAGAAAAAATGATTTTTTGAAATGACCAACAAAATCAATAAACCTCTAACAGGACTGATCAATAAAATCAATAGAGAACCGACTTACTAATATTAGGAATGAAAATGGAGATTTTAGTCACAGATCCTACTAATATTAAAATGATTAAGAATAATAGAGAAAAAGTTTCAACAAATTTAACTGATTAGATGAATAGAAATTTTTTCTAAATTGTAACTTGCCAAAAAATAAGGAAAATTTGAATAATTTTTATTAAATTAAAAGTGTTGTTAAAAACCTTTTCTTAGAAGAATACTCCAGGTTCAAACAGTGTGCAGTTTCACTGAATTCTACTGAATATTTAAGGATAATACAACATCAATATCCCATGTTATTTTTTCAGAAAATAAAAAAAGAAAGATCTCTGCCCAGTCTATTTTGAGGCTAGCATAGCACTAATACCAAAATCTGACCAAAATATAACATGCTAAAAAAGTGTTTACTGTAATAGAAGCACAATTTTACAAAGAATAAAGAATCAAAATGAGTAACCAAATAGAAATTAAAAATGTTTTTGTGGCAGGACTATAGATAATTATTTTCTCTTTGGGAATTCCCATATAAAGTCACTTTATTGAATGAACACATTGTTTAATGGCCATATGCATATTTAAAGGGAAAACAGTATGCTAAATCATAAGTTGACATTTGATGTTTAGTGCTTATAGCTGGTCTCATATTCTGAGATAGCTCCTTGAATCCTAAATATGGTGATGGTATACAAGGGCAATTCTTAAACTTTATCACATATAAGGATCACTTAGAAGTCTTGTTAAAACACAAATTACTGAGACCTCCACCCAAAGGTCCTGATTTGGCTGGCATGATTTGGGGCCAAAAATGTACATCTCTAACAAGATCCCATATCCTGCTGATGTTGCTGGTTCTGACACCATAGTTTGAGAACCACAGGCCTATAGAGAACAATATAGATACTACTAGAGGCAAATTTTGTGAAAAGTTTTTGGAAAGTCAGGCTAAGTGAGTCTATTTAACAAACTGATTATGTATAACCTGAGAACTCCCTCCATGAATATGATTCCCAGAGAGCCAAGGGGACAACTTCTTTAATAATAAGAAGAAGAATAAAAGAAATAGAAACGTGCCAATGATTAGAGCAACAGCATATTTGAGAAGCTCATAGTGGCTAACCTTAATAGTGACCAGGGCTGAGATTCAGAATGCTTCCAATGAAAGTGAGCTTTCTGATACCTGACAAAATGCAATCCCAGAACCACAGAGGCAGGGCTTTCACACTTCAGCATCAAAGTCAAAAATAAGATCAGAGTAGTAACCAGAACAACTGATGCTTAAAAGCCCTTTGTCCGGCTTTAACCGTGCCCATTCTGAAATGTCTATCCACGTGTCTTCCACAGAATTTTTTGTAACCAACTTCCCAATGTTCTTCTAAGTCCTTAGTCACCCATTGAAACTATTACCATATCCTACTTTGGACTAAGTAGATACCCAAAAATAACACTCAAAGTAGTAGTATTTTTCGCCATCTTTTTTTTTCATAGTTACCCTGATTGAAGTTGGAATGCTGCAGCTGTCCAACCTGTGTAAATGAAGACAGCATATAATGTAGAGTGATCTGTAATACACACTTAAACTCCTTCCTCCTCTGCCATCCAGCCTTAAGGAACCTGTTACTTCACAATCTCCCTGAGAGCTTCCTGGGTGTGATCTGAAACTGACCTTTGTACATGGAGGGCAGGGAGAGTCCAAAGAACAAGGCAGACCACTCCAGATTGGTAGGTCACAGATTTAATAAACAAGGGGATCTACAAGGTTTGTCTTGGGCTACCACAAGACAAGTAATTTACTGCACTCCCTGCCAAGTCTTAAAAGTGTATACAGAGGCCTTAACTAGGTTCATTTACATACCCTGAGGGCCTTAACAGGGTTTAGTTATGCAGTCCAGATACTATCACCACATTACTCTCTGAAAGCTGAGTCCTTGGGCAGCTTCCAGCTTGGTGAAGGCAAGTGGCATGTACATTCTAGGCATAATGGAGTGAGTGAGGACCCTTCAGTTGCCAGGGTCCAGCTTGTCAAGCAAACCAGCTGTCACATAGTATTAATGACCTTCCCCAACAGAACTTTCCAAGGTGCCATAAGCACGAATTGAAGGAGAAGAAGCAAAGCAATAGGAATACGTGTCAAGAATCTGAGCTACCTGCTCGTTCAACTTCTGGGTCTGCCTGAGTTCATTCTCTTGTACATCATTCTCCTTGGATGACACATGGCTGCTGCACATTCCCCACCTTATGGCAAATTAGATCAGACAATGCCCAGCTCATGATGGGAAACTAAGGCCTGAGGAACACTTGATTTTAATGGTTAGGCATCAATCTATGTCTTAGCAAGCCAGAGCTATTTGTTAAAGGAGAATAGACACCTGCAAAAGAAGGGAGATAGACCAGAGTTCTGTGCTATAATTCTCTTATTGATCTTTCTAGTGGCTTCATGTCACACTGACATTTCAAGTGTTAGTGGTTCTGCTAAATCATGAAGCTCTAGAGCTGGAGGAGCTTATTCATCAGCCTGGATTTACTGCAGAGCCTTCACATGCTTTGGCCCATGAGAACCTGGCAGTCCGACAGGTGAATGTGTGGATGGATTGATATAGCCCACCAGCTAATGGATAGCCCACCACCATGCATATTTAGCCTCCAAACCCCCAAACGGCCTGAAATTTTTGTCATTCCTTTTTCAGGTTCAATGATATGAGGCTCAGAAACTTGTCTTTCACCTTGGTGGGAATATACCAATGTCTTCAAAATTCCAGAAGTCCTGGATACTTTATTGAGGTAAAAACACTCTTGGATTTTAGTCTTGATATCCCACTGTCTATTTCACATTCACAGTGTTTGCTGCTTTCTGTTCACAAGGCAAATACAGGGGGCTCATGTGATGCTTTGTGAAATTTTAAGATGACAGAAATTGCTGGAGACCATTTTTTCCTCAGGCCAAGATGGAGTGACGTTAATCTGATTTAACCTCCCCCAAAGAACAATTTAAAAACCCAAAATATAGAAACACCTGTTTCCAGACATTGAATGTCTAAATTTCCAGGTCAGGGAGTCCTGAGGAAAAGAAACGAGTGAGTGAATTCAAATATTGCCACACATTACAGCCTGGTGAGAATTTCCTGGGTACAGCAAAGAAAAGGGGGACACAGTCAGAGCACACTGATACCCTTGGATTGAGGATTTAGAGTAAGAATCTTTGGGGGTTTGTGGAAACTCGAGATTGCAGAGCTCAAATGCCCTGTTCTTCTATCATGGCTGGAAGAAATTTAGTGATGGATAATTTTGTACCCCTAAAATATCATTGAGCTTTGTCTTGGGATATATTTAAACTTCTTGGAAAGAATTTGATCTCTTCATAGTTTATTGGGTGGAATCAGAGCAGCCGCAGCCTTAATCTAGGGCTTATTTTCCCTCGTGCAAATCAACCAAAACCTGGATGAAATATTTGAAAAATACACTGAATATCATGCAAAAAACAGTGATCCTTGAGAGACGTGAAAAAAATAAAATAAAAGTACAAAATTACCCAAGCTTACTGTTTGGAAGGTTCAGAATAATCCCTGTCTTTACTAGCTTAAATGAAACACTTCATAATTCAAGAAATATTGGCTAAGTACTCAAAAGAATTTTGCCTCAGTAGAGGAGAAAATTATCTTGAGACTAAATACTACACTAATCCCTTCTAACAAAGATTCATAGTAGTCTATTTCAAATCCATTGGCAAAGAACCATTCACATGAATTTTATAAAATCATTTAAAACTATTTTCCCTGTTTCTACTGAATATGCAAGTATGGTCACAATTGATAAATGGTTTTCCCTTTACATTATAAAACAGTTTCCTTTTCACAAATTAAAACAAGAATTCTTGTTCAAACACCTTATATGTACTCTTATACACTTAGTATATAAACCCACAAGAAGAAAACAAATTTTCCATTCAAATACTATCAAAACTTTCAACCATATTAGTTAAAGAAGATTATTATTTTCAGCCACAGTTTAGTATAGCTAATGGTTGTAATTAGGTCATGCTGTTTTATTTGGATAAGCCGCTCAAATACTTCACTGATGATATATGAACATGGAATTAAATGCTCTGTCAAAATTTGTTAATACTCAACTCCATTGTTCCATAGTATTTGAAATCTGCTGCTAAAGATTCCATTCCCATAGTCAAGAAAAAAATTATAGATTTAACTTATTGAAAACATAAAAGCATCTGCTTCTAGAAATTTTAATTTAATTTATATTTACATTGGTTTGGCTTATTTTTCATTTATTTTCTAGAACTAGCTGATAGTATCTGCTTTTTTATTTTGTCTCTATAAAAATATATTTTAATGAAATATAATAACAAATATGTTTACATTTTTCTCTATTGTAAGGAATCATTGCTTTCTTTAGATCTCATATTATATGTTATCCCCAGATTACATTCATTTTAGTGCTGTTAAAAAATCAAATAGAGTACATGCAATGGTTAAATTAACTTTTTGGGAATATACTTACTGGTTTTCCATTGGAGTTAGTAAGTGAGCTCCTATTATGTACAAGTCATCGTTTTAGATATTACTAACATTCAACAACAACCCCCCCAAAAAACCCTGACATATTCACTGCCAGAGAGTAGGTCTTAGTTGAGTAAAAATGATGAAAGCAAAGTTGATGACTACAATGGAAGATAAACTAGGATGGAAGAGTTATTAACAGTTTTTAGAAAGACAGAATTTGTTATAAATAACACATAAATTTAAGTTTTATAAAGAACAACATACTAATTAATATTGCATATAACTAAGGGACCAAAAGATCTTTTCCTAAAGCAGGCTCTGCTTTATTCTGGCATCTTGAACACTGAAGAGAATGGTATAAAATTGTATTTCTACCAAATTTAAAGCTCAGGTAGTGGGGTGTTAGGTAATGAGAAGAGTGGAGATGGCATCCAAGAGTAGTGACAGCTCAGCACAGACTGAAGAGGGTGTTCACACAGGTTTTGACCCACAGTAGGACTGCAGATCTAATGAGGCTCCTGAGAGGAGAGTTAGCCTGCTCTGGAGTATAGGAGTCTACAGGGACAGAAAACGTCTTGGGCCTGGTAGTCCCCTGCCCGCTGAGTGACGTGGCAGTCCACCCACAGAGTGGGTGTTTGTGCAAGGGCTGGGGGCCAGGAGACAGGTAAGAGATTGGTTACACATGGAAAACTTACGAAATGAGAAATACATTAAGTTAGTGTAAACAAGGTGCCTTATGGCCAGAGATGGTGGTTAAAACTATGGAAACGAAGGATAAAATGTACCCTGTTATGTTGGATGGGAATTAGAGATCAGTTTGAACTTGTGGTTTTCAACTGATGCAGGTGCTGATGGATAAATAATAGATAGGTAGAAAGACAGACAGATAGATAAATAAAGACCTAGAGATGTGTTTTTACTTGTATAAGTTCTTAGCTCTGTCTGCTAAGGAATTTTTTTTTAGTGCTGTGTTACTTTCTGGAAGAACAAGGTGCTCCAGACTCCTCTCGCGCTTTCACTATCCAGCCCTCAAATCGGATGTTTTGCCAACGTGCCTGGTCTCCTGTCCAGGAGTTGCTACACTATAATAATGAGCAAACCAGCACACCTAGCACAGTAACTCTTGGCTTCTCTAAAACAATTTTCACAAAACTAACCAGGGAACCTTGGGAAAATGCCTGATTTGAGGGCTGGGACAGTGAAAGTAAAAGATGAGTCTGCATCATCATCTTCTGCCAGAAAGCACGTAAGTGCTCAACAAAGAAAAAAATAGTGCTCAAAGCATGATACCATATTGAAAGGGCAGAGAAACCAGCTATCATTGGTTCAACCCAAGACAATTTAAACTAAAAAATAGTCATTTTAATAAATTAACTTCATTGCATAAGATATAAAACATGTATTCTGATATAAATAACAAATAAATTTAAGTTTTATAAAGGACAAAATACTAGATAATGGCACAGTGTCTTCCCACAAATTGATTATTCACAAAGGGTAGCTTTATAAAGGAAAAGCATGTCAGGCTCTACCTTAATGAAGTAATCAAAGTGAAATTCAGTGGTACTGGGACAAATTGAAACTATTCACCATCTGTTAGGATTCAGTAAGAACACAGCGTAACTGCTGTAATATTTCTACCAAAAATATACACCCTGAATGAAAGCAGGAGAAAACAACAAACACATTTAGATTGATTAGCATTCTGCAAAAGAAATGGCCTATCTGCTTAAAAAAGGTCATGAAAGTCTAGGAGAGAATGGGACCCTATTACCTTAGTACTCTTTCTCTTCCTCCAATCAGGTGATATTATAGCTAAGAATGTTCTGAATAACCCCTCTGTATTATCACTCTCCCTTCCAAAATTTGTAATGTTTTGAAATAAATGTGGCAAAAGCATGACTCTTTTTGTGTGAATAAAATAAATCTAAAACTTCATCATCATTACTGTACCCTCATGGTCTAGAACCTGCCTCACTACCTTATCTAGCTTCAATTTCTTACAAGATTATTTTCAAATTAAATTACTTGCTAATCATCAAATGAAACTGTGTTTCATCTTATTCAAATTTTTCTGCCCAAATCTTATTATTCTTAAATTTAACTCATCTTTCATTTTACTCATGGAAGTTTTTGGATTCTTTCAGGTGAGTATATTTTTTCTTTCTGCAAACTCATAATGATCATAAGTAAGTAAATTAGTCTTGTACTTTAGATAATGTGTAAACAAGTAATTTCCCCCTGTCTTATATGCATTGCTCAAAAGTAAGGATTCTATTTTTGTCCTCCACAGTATTCAGCAAAAATAGGTGCTCCCAAATATTTGAAATTTTTTTTAATGTACCTGTACATGTACCTGATTGAGAAAAGTCGTAGGGCATGAAAACATAGCTATACAAGAAATTGACCTGTGATGCTTTGCATAAAAAGATGACTGTTAGTGAAATAAATACCAATTTTTTTCTTTGGAATGATGAACGAAAGTTATTGCAAATGTTTTAAGATACACGTCTAAATAAAAATTTTATTTATAAATTAATTTTAAAAGTTGGATCTAGTTATTCCATACCTTCTAACCAAAAAGAATTAACAGCTATGCTACCCTATCCGAAGGCTAATGCTTCATTTCTTCACATTGTATCTTTCAAGTTTACTGTGATAGAGAATTCAGAATAGCTTCTAGAAACCACAGAATCCACCTACTTAAAAACATGAATTTTATCTCTCTTATAATCCATGAACCTCTTTAGTAATGTGAACTGAAGGAGTGTGCCATGCAAAAATAGGAGGGAAGAGATGACCAGTCTTTTCCCTGTTTAAAGAACTACCTTTATCATCCCTTCTTGATATCCTACCATCATTGGTACTTGATATTGCAGATATCTTGAACTACTTCAACTTCTGTTAACATGTTATGAGATTTTAAGTCTCTAGTCTTTTAAATAGGATGTTTCCCTTCCTGAAACAATTACTGAACCCATAGTTTAATCAAAATAGCTCATGTTCAATCTTAACTACATACATCCACGCATCCAGCATCTAGACAAAAGTGAAGAGAACAGCTGGTCCAGTGCAGTCACCACCATACCAAGGTTACCATTATCTTGACTTCCTACCCTATGATCCGTTTGCGTGTTGTAGAACTCAAATGAATGGAATCATCTATCACCACTGTATTCTGCCTATACTTTTGTTGTTGTTGTTAAGTGTTATATATCTAAGATTCATCTGTGTTGATATGTGTGGTGTTAGTGTATTCTTTTTCTTTGCAATTTGGTCTTAAATATGAATTTTAATTAGGCTTTATGTGTCAAAGATTTATGCTCATAAGAGAGAATATATCATAATTATCTTTTCTCGTCTATTTCTCTCTATTTAGTATTAGAGTTGAAACAGCCTTCTAAAATAACATAACTTTCTTTTTGTTTAGAGATTTTATTTATTTATTTTTAGAGAGAGGGGAAGGGAGGAAGAAAGACAGTGTGAAAAACACTAATGTGAGAGAAAAACATCTTTCCATTGCCTCTAGTATAGACCGAACCCACAGCCCAGGTGTGTGCTCTGACCAGGAGTCGAACCACTAACCCTTCTCCTTATAGGACGATGCCCAACCAGCTCAGCAATGCTGGCCATGGCTTCCATTCTTTTCTGTTCTTCAGAAAGCCATTCTTTTCTTTCTTTTCTGTATAGCATGAGGATCTGCTAGGTTGGAATGGTGACTGAGTAACAGAAATTTATTGATAAAACATGTATCTTAGTGATAATTACGTGACATTTGGCACACTGCAGTGGACAATTTGATTCAACCTTTAAATTATTCATTTTGCAGGAAGCAGTCAGTATCAAAACTACTACACTTAAAATCAATGTGTGCTATATTTTAGGAATGTCTGATATTTCAATTTACACAGTTTCTCAGAGTTGCTTGTAATATGAGGAAATCTTAATGTAGATAATGCCTTTTTGTAAAATGTTGCAGATATTTCTTATAAAATAAAAAACATTACTAATGAACTTTAGTTGAATTTTCACAGGTGTTTAAAATGATCAGAGCTGACATTTTAGTATCTGGCCTATCTTAAATGATTTATTCCATTCAGCTGTGATAATTCCAAATATACTTTCGATATTTAGCAAGAGTCATAAAAAAACATAGCCCTGGCTGGTATAGCTCAGTGGATTGAGAACCAGACTGTGAACCAAAGGGTCGCCAGTTCAATTCCCAGTCAGAGTACATGCCTGGGTTGAGGGCCAGGTCAGGTCACCAGTAGGTGGCGTGCCAGAGGCAACCACACATTGATGTTTCTCTCCCACTCTTTCTCCCTCCCTTCCCCCTAAAATAAATAAATATTTTTTAAAAAACACAAAAATTTACATTTACTTTTTCATGAAACATTTACTATTTAAGTTTTGCACTCTATTTCAATGCCTTTGCATTTAAACTATCACCTGACTGCAAGCAAGAAATAAAATGTGTTCTTGGTAAGCTAAAAAATTTTAATAAATGAAGACTGAATGGTCATAGTACCTACAAAATAAAAGGCCAAATGAAAGATATTTAGGTTTTGCCTGACATGTGACACATTATTTTTGAGTAATTTAATATGTATGTTTACATGAATTTGTGACAAAATGACTATTTTATCTTCCTGGTCATTCAATTGTAAGATTTCAAATTAGTAAAGCTTTTTATTTTACAACTCTTTATTACACATTTTTTTATTATTTTCTCTTCAGTACAAAGCTAATACTGAATGTTGATAAACCAATAATCAATTCTAATCCAGGAAGTTAATGTGCCAGTAATTAACATGTATTTAAAACATTGCTAAATATCAAAGTTTTGCATCTGCCTTAAACACATGATGAGAGTATGAGTTATAGTCCACATGCTATGATTTGTTATAACAGGTATCAATTTAAGCAAAAGCATAATGAAAATTATAGTGCAATACTCACAAGGACACATTTTAAGTAACTTGATATCATTATTATAATAAAAACTGATACTATAATTAACATGTGCATAAAATTGAAAATTAAAGTTAGACACTACAAGTTAGCTTCAAAACAGTACTTGCTTTTTCCAAATTCATTGCTTAATAGTTGATAAAAGTTGACAAATATGTAAAGTCTATTTTAAAATTGTATTGAATTAAGGAACACGAATAATGAAACCGAAGTGAAAAGTTGATGTAGTACGTATAAAAGCACTATGAAATAGAAATATAAGGCAAGCCAGGTTTGTAATTATAAATTTTATAGTGCCACAGTTTTTAAAAAGTAAGCAAAGTAAAATTAGTTTGATATTATTCTTATTTAACCAACTGTATCCAAAAATATTATTTCCACATTTAATCCAAATAAAATTATTAGTGAGATTTGTTTTCCTTAAGAAGTCATCAAAATCTGGTGTGTATTGTACAACCACAGTACATCTCAACCTGGACTAGCCCTTTTTCAAGCATTCAATAGTCAATTTGATCAGTACCACCTTTTAGAGAGTGCAAATATAAAACGCATTCCTTAAAGCTTAAGACCTTGAACACCCTAATTCCAAGCCAGAAAAATTTAGATCCAATGCTTTTTCATTTCTAGAAAATGGATAAGCATTTACTGGGATAAACCATACCTTTACTAAGTTTGCCAACCATACATGGTAACTAAGCTGTGACTCGAGAGCATAGACATTTAAGGCAAATCTTAGCTTCATGAAGGTAAAATACAAAAATGTGTATAAATATATGCATATATTGACATGCACACATACGTGTGTAGGGATGACATGCATAGTTATCTTCTGGAGGGCAGGCCTCTTGTGGTACAGGTTTCCCCCACTAGGTGAGTGTTCTAGGTGCCTATCTGTATCAGTGTACCAGCTGGTGGTGTTGTGAGAGGAGGCTGACTTCAGTTTCAGTGAAATTTTTTTGAATAATTTTTCAATGCATTTGCCCATTTCATAATTTACCTGCCCACATCACACTGAGTGTTTAGTAGTTTTTGACCCCAAATGGCATAAATCCTGTGCCCTACCCTATTAACCCGATGTAGCCACTAGCATTTTTTTTTTTGTTTCCCCTAATGAAAAATATCCTCAAAGGGAAACATTTTGCAGATGTGGAAGAGGTGAAATAAAAACAGCAGAAGTACTAAAATGTATGAAAATCTATGAGTTCAAAAACTGTTTTGAGCAGTGGAAAAAATGTCTCAGTAAATGTATTGCATCAAATGGAGAGTACATTGAAGGTGACTGAAGTTTAAACATGTACGAGTAAATACACAATTTTTTATTAATAAATTTCATTTTTGGGTCCCCCCTTATGCATATGTAATAGGGTGCGGCCAAGAGAGGGGCCCCCAAAGAGGGATTTGTAATGGGGTCCAGAAGAGCTTGGAGATAATTGGCTCCACACCATAGGGCCACACCTGCCCTGAATGCTGGCAGTTGTGGCCAATTGTGGGAGGAGCCGAAATGAGGCTTCAGAGAAAGATTAGCTCTGGGATTTAAACCCATGCGGGGCAGCCATTTGGCGTCTCTTTTTGGGACCACACGACTTGGGTGTCTTGTTGGGACCACGCGGTTTTGGTGAGTGGGGACCGTGTGGCTTGGGTGAGAGTCAGGACCACGTGGCTTTGGAAGTGTTCCCTTTTGCCACGTGGATGGTGCCTGGAGCCTGCCTGAGATACCGTACAGTAGACGGGGCAGAGAGAGAGGGAAGGACTGTGCGTTTATGCGTATTCTAAAGACGTTTAGTCTGGCCCGACTGGTGTAGCTCGGTGGATTCAGTGCGGGCTGGGAACCAAAGGGTCCTGGTTCGATTCCCAGTTGGGGCACATGTCTGGGTTGCAGGCCAGGTCCCCAGTGAGGGCCATGTGAGAGGCAACCATACATTGCTCTTTCTCCCTCCCTTCTCCTCTCTCTGAAAATAAATACATAAAATCTTAAAAAAAAAAAGAACTTAAAAAAAAACAACTTTCAAATAAATAATAATTCCTTTCCTTTTACATCTTTCCTCTGGCGGCGGGCAAAGCAAACCTGGTATGAGGGAGGAACCCCGGGGAAAAAAGGGGGGTCTTTCATATCATTCACCACCCTTCGTCTGTTCTGTAACACATACTTCTGCATATATATTCATAAGTAATATAATGTTTTATTATCACTTCCACTTAGATAAGAGGGTTCTAAGGCTTAAAGAAAACAGAAACTACCCAATGCCAGACTTTTAATCATTTTTAGACTCTCCTATGCCATTTTCTATATATGTTCTTCACAAGCAACATTCCTAACCACTACAATACATTATCATTAAATTATCATGTCTTCTTTAAGACCGAATTGATGGAGAGTAGTCACAAACATAACTGAATTATATCAATTCTTTTTCTTAAAGGAAATAAAGAATTTGATATAAAACATATTGATTATGCTAAATGATTTTCTGATAAATACATGTTTTCTTTCAACTTCTCATTGACTATTATTTAGTTATAATATTCACTTCAATATTAATAATGTCATGCAATCTAAAACAATTTTATTAATCATACTTTTAAGGGTTGTAAGGTTCTGTTACAGTCCTACATTTTTTATTCCACTCCCTAATGATTTATTAATTTTATTGTAAGTTTAATGACATAAAGATAACACCAGAAATATTGTGTGTATGTATATGTATTTACTTACACACAATGGTTTTATATTATTTAAAATATAGTTGTATATAAATAATATACATGTGGATAAGTTGAAATAATTTAAAGTAGTAATTAATTTAAGCCAACTCATAAAGAACAATGACACTATCAGTACCAAAAATGTAAGGGATCAGGTCACTGTTCTGTTATTATATTGAATGGTAGAATTGCAACAAATCAGGCATTTGATAAACACATGAGCAGCTCTAAAAACAAGTCATGTTTATATGTTTTTCTTGCTTACTTTGAAAAATAATTTTAAGGTTAATCTATGGAATTTTTAAAATATTTTCTTTAAAATCCACTCTTAAATAGATAAGAAAATATTAAAATATTTATGCTAGCATAAAACTGGTAAATAGATCTCTTATAATGAAATCTCTGTCAGCTTTTAAAATGGTCTTGAATTATTTAATGTATTTCTAATATCTTCAGTAAATCATGGCACAATAATTTTTTCATGAGTTCAGTCCTCACAATGGTAGAATTTTAAAGTTTTAAAATTCATTTTCTTCCTACTTTGAAGGAGAATAAAATCACTCTTCAGCTCATATAGACCTTATTTCCCTAAACTGATGGAGACAGGTAGTTAGGACTATAATGTCTAATGTCACAGGTTTTTGTGTAAGTACGAAGTTATGATATGTTCAATACAAAATTTAGATAGTTTTTGTTTTATGTTTCTTCTGAGGCATTAAAACTCAAAAAAGGGGCAGTAGGGAGAGAGTCTGAACTGCTAGGGGATTTGTGTTTAACTACACAAACAATCTCTCAAAACGGTCTGATGACTCTGTAGCCCATTGCAAACCGTACGGTATTATAAAGGTGGTCTAAGGAATTGATGCAAGACTTAGCAATGGGAAGTTCTTTGTACAGCAGTGGCTTTGGGTATTGTTCTTTTTCCCTTTTATCCTTCAAGTCACACATAAAGATTTTAAAGATTTTTTTCTATTCAGAAATCTTTACATGTAGTCACTGTAAGTTGGGGAAGAATGAAATGCAGGAACTGATACTGGAGTCCCTACTGATTTAAATATACCCAGAATGTTGGATTATACTCACAGCAGCTGTAATAATTTAGCCCCTTTTCTCTAATTCTTTTTTTACCCTGTGTACAATTTTAAATTCACACCTTGTTGTGAGTGAAAGAAAGGAATTCTACGGTTCCTCCAGTCAAGACTAAGGTGAACTTGAAAGAGAGCGAGCGAGCTGAATTTACCAGGTATCAACAGAGTAGCAGATTGAAGCAACACAACAAAAATGAAAATAGATAAGTATTATCACTTACTAAGATTGTATAAGCAATAGCTTAAAATTCAAGGAAGCGCCAACTTCTCCTGTTCTACTTACCCCCATGGAAGAGAGTGGGGGTGGAAGCTCAGGTGGGTCAACACGGATATAGGGGTGGTTGTCCCACTGTTGAGGGAGCCCTGAGCAAAAGGCTTTGGCAGTTCTTATTTTTTTAAAAGATTTTATTTATTTATTTTTAGAGAGAAGGAAGGAGAGAGAGACAGAGGGGGAGAGAAACATTGGTATGTGAGAGGCACATCCATCAGCTTCCTCTCACACGTGTCCGAATCCCCAGTGGGGCACCTGGCCCACAAATCAGGAGTATGCCCTGACCAGGAATCGAACCAGCGACCTTTCCCTCTGCAGGATGACACCTGACCAGCTGAGCCACACAGGTCAGGGCAAAAGGCTTCCACAGTTTTCTGGACCCAGGTCTTGAGGGAAAGATGAAGGGAAGGGTTAGGAGTGTAAAGGTACTCAGTTCTGAGCGAGAATTGGGAAAAGTGTATTTAATTCTTCCCATATAAGGCATCCTCAGTACAACAGTCTGAAAATCTATACATAAATATAAAAATTTAAAAATATTTTAAAAATTCAATGAAACAAAAGCAAAAAATTCTATGCTGAAGGCTTCATAGTGCAGGCAGCTGCACCAGGAGGGTAAATATGACTGGTCAGGGGGCGTGTGTCCTTGACTCCAAGCCCCCTCTGAGATGGCAGTGTGCTGGCTGTGCTCTGGTCTGGTGTGCGGAGGGTGGCTCTCCCCCTGTGGCCTGCAGCATCAAGTTTTGTCATTGCCTGATATCCTGCCTGAAAAATCACACATAGGTTTTTAACTGGAAGCCAGACTCCTCACCTCTTTCCAAATTGATGGTGTATACATCAAAAAATAGATCTTAATTGGGAGAGAGGAATAGTCTTATCTGGATGAAACATTGATTTTTTGTCATTAAAGTGAACTGAAATTTTGTTCCTAAATATTTCTGTAACAGCTATGAAATAGGTTTGGGTATTTGGGTCAGGGAAGAAAAGACATCAATTAGAATATGTAAAATTTCTCTCTGCTTGAATGCTACCAGCCTAGCTTGGTGAATAAACAAATTTATATATATCACATTTAAAGCTTTTCTTAATGTTATACAAGTCATGTGTATTTAGTGTAAGAAGCTCCCTAATAAAATTTAAGGTGTGATTGAGTGGTCAGGTATCTCACTGTGCCAAGAATGTTTCCTTTGATAATTTCCTGTTGCTTACACAAACCTGTATCAGTCTATATAAAAATGTGTCTCTGTAGGTATATTTGTCTGCTTTTTAATTTATTAGATAGAACCATACTTTTTCTAATAATCTATTGCCCTAGTGCCTATTGTATCTTTAAAATTAGATAAACTTATCCTGAGAACAAACCATGTAAGTTTTTGTCAGTTCCAAGCATAGGAACCACTGAGGTTAAATGAGTGTCCACGAAGCACATAATGATGAGCATTGATGCCATTATTATTAATGCATTTATCTCTTTGAAGTGTCTAGTTGGTTTAGAATAAAGTATGAACAAACAAGTCATCTAGTATTTTGGCAGAGAATATAGCTGAGTTAGCCAGGTGCTGAATCCTGTGAGAAGGAGGGGATCACAACAGATTGAGAACAGGACAAAAATGTTCATTATAAAGGTACAAGACTCAATCAGAAATATCATTGAAATTCTGCAGGACAGACAGAAAACAGACCAATCAACCACTGCCATAAAAATTAAGAACAATCTAACAATAGCCAGGGGAGAGGGGGGAGGGGACAATGGGGAGAAGGGTTTTCAGGAACCACTATAAAGGACACATGGACAGAACCAAGGGTGGGGAGGGAGGCAGGGAAGGGAGGTGGGATTAGAGGGGGAGGGGAGAGTATACAGACAACTTTATTGAACAACAATAAAGTAAAATAAAAAAAAAAATTAAAGCAACCCCCCCCCAAAAAAAACAAGAAAAAAACTATAAATTTCCCACTACATCGAGTCATGTCTTGGGTTAGAAAAAAGCAGGGAAATCCTTTTTGAATGGGACAGAAGAAGACTTAATGACAACTTGAATTTTTAATGGACTGAACATACCCCCAAATGAAATGCATTAGGCTTAAAAAACTGATTTGAATTAGAAATGCATATATACTTTTAATTGCCAAGATTTTTTTTTAAAATTTTGTTTTGGACATGAGCCCTCCTGAGCAATTGGAGCTTTGTTAGAAATAGTAAAGAGAGCTATGTATTTTTCATGTATCAAATGGAAGAATGAACATTTCAACATGACTCTGTGAGATAAACAACTCAAGAAAATGTCATTGAATTAAAATACAAATTATATAGACCAGGAGAATACATACGTAAGAGAAGATACAAAATTAGGGGATGTAATGGTATAGAATCTGGGTAGAATTATTTCAGCTTCTTCCATTATAGATCATTTATCTCTATAGTTTAAGTAAAAATATAGTTTAATATAAGGCAAACAACGTATATTCAAAATCCTAATAGTATTCCAATTTCTTCTCTTTGCCTTAGAGAAGGATTTAGGAAATGTTATATTTGACATATGAATGAAATCATATGGTATTTGTCTTTCTCTGGCTGGCTTGTTCCACTTAGCATAATATTCTCCAGGTTCATCTATGCTGTCACAAAAAATATAAGATTTCCCTCTTTATTACAGGTGAATGGTACTGCATTGTGTAAAAGTACCACAGCTTTTTTTATGTATTTATCTACTGTAGGAAACTGGGGCTGCTCTCAGATCTTGGCCATTGTAAATAATGCTCCAATGAACAAAATAAACTAACAAAGTAGAAACAGACTCGTATATACAAATAGACTGAGAGCTGTCAGAAGGACAGGGGCAGTGGGCTGAGTGAAAAGGCAAAGAAATTAAACCAAAAAAACCCACAGAAGAAACAACTCGTAGACACAGACAGGAGTATGGGGATTATTACAGGGAGAGGAGGTGGGGGGTGTAGAGGAGCGTAACGGGGATAAACGGTGATGGAGGAAACTAGACTTTGAGTGGTGAATATATTAGAACAGTACAGTTGAAATCTATCTAATTTTATTAACCAATGTCACCGCAATGAGTCCAATAAAAAGAAAACAAATTGAAAAAAAATAAACCAACAGTACGTGTGGGGAGGGAATAGTTATTGGTTTCAGCAATTCCTTTTATTCAGTTCTTTACCATCGAACAAAAATGAAATACAGGGTATAATATTTTATTACTGTGAACAGGGATGTGGTGTTGTTCACACACATTTATACACATGCATGCATACAAGTGGGGACCCACAAAAAACAGAATTTATTAAAAAATTGTGTTTATTCTTAACATATTTAAACTTCAGTTACTTCAAAATACTCTCCATTTGATATAATACAACCATCAAGATGATTTTTCCTCTGCTCAAAGCAGTTTTTGAAGCTGTCAATTGTGATGCCTTTTAGTGCTTCTGCTGTTTTTTGTTTTACCTCTTCCACATTGACTAAACATTTCCCTTTGAGGATTCAAAGGGGGAAACAAACAAAAGTCACTCAGGGCAAGATCCAGTGAATAGGGAGTATGGGGCATGGGGATCATGTTGTTTTTAGTCAAAAACTGCTGAACACTCAGCGGCATGGGCAGGTGCATTACCATGACATGGGTCAACATGTTGAGTCTTCAAAAAAAATTCACTGAGGCCAGTCGCAGCCTCTCACCACAATGCCTGCTGGCACACTTACAGACGGGTTCCTGGAACGCTCACCTGAGGGGGGAGCGGATCCTGTACTACGAGGGGCCTGCCCTCCAGAAGATAATTCCGGTTTGTTTGGGGTCCCCCTCATAGGTTTTCTCTCTGTATATATAATCACACATGCAGTCACAATCTAAGGGACCAAATGTAGGAATCTGGTCTTTAGTAATTTGACCAGGAATCATCTGACTTGATTAAACTTGACAAAGGAACTTTTTTACTTCACTACATACTGACAGTTGAATTTAAGAACATCTCTTCTTCAGAAAAAAAAGTAAGAGTTTTCAGCAAGTGCTAACTTGGCTGGCACATATATGATAATCCTATATGTTACTCTGAAGCTATTTCAGCACTATAAATGTTAAATGAACAGCAGATCGAGTCAGCAGAAGTGTCAATAATGACAATTTTCTGGGATGTTTGGGTTCTAAGCAGTCACTAAGATGCCTCCAATTCATCAAAACTGGAGTAATAATGAGTAACAGGAAAGTTAGGATCTCCATGTGGAGCAGAAATAAAACATACATAATTATGCAGTTATAAGCAATGGACATTTCAAGAATAACTCTGCAAGCTAGCGCATAAATTAGTTATGTACTTAGGAATAGCTTACTAGAGTGTTTTTTAATAGCACCTTTTTATCTGATGCTAAATAAGTTACTAGAATAAAAATTCGGACTTACACAAGCCCAGTTTTTCTGAAGTAAAAAATTAAACTATAGCAGAAGAACTTGTATCCACACATAAAATAAATATTCATATCATGCAGAATGGGACAAATGGGATCTACTACTGCTGTCCAAATACTTTTCCAAGGCTGCTGGTCCCAGCCAAGGCAGGTGCCAACAACAAGATAGATGCAGCTTTTCCCTGAAAGGACTAACTAATCCACCACTGCCCAGGTGCCGCCCCCACTGAGCAGAGCCTTGTCATGGACTCCTGGAAATCTCAGGCTTCCTGCTGGCTATTGTGCTCCCAGGCACTCTTCAACAAACAGGCAGGGTTGTCTCACAATGCTTTGCAATTAAATGTTTCACTGGGAAACTTACTTTAGTGGATGGAAGGCGAGTAACAAGAGACATGTGGTTGGAACTGGGCACACAGGACATGAACTTTTAAGAAATTTAGTGGAAAAGAAAATATTAAGCATAAAAGTAGCTTTCTTTTGGAAAATGTCTTGAATTTTGCCTCTTATCCTTTTTTGTCTGATAACTGTAAGTTTTAACTAAATAAATATGACTCCACTGAGTAGCATTACAAATAAGTGAGTTAAAATAAGATGTCTAATTAATGATATTAGAACAATTGGCTATGCATATGTAAAAATAGGATATGAGTAAACACTTCCATTATAGCTTATTAAAGTTAGTTTTAGAATGATTAGGACCTAAACATGAAAAAAATCATATAGTGTTTTCTATGATATCTCAATTACGATTCTTAAACATGCACAAAATATATATCTAATAAATTAAAGTCAGGTAAATTTTAGTACATGCAAATAAAAAAAACTATAGGAATATGTACAGCACAGATACTTTATAAACTACAGAATGGGTACCATATTTAACTATATATTTAAACACATGTTTATGTATATGTATATAGCCATCATATATGTATATTATCAAATTATCGTAGAACAGATATCAATAAAAGAAAAAGAAACAAATAGAAAAATAAACTGGGGATATAAATGGATAATTCAAAGAAAATTGATGCCAGGTGGCTAATAAACATGGAAAACGTGCCCAACATTACTATAATTAAGGAACTATAAAAGACAAAAACAGTGAATTGCAATTTCATGCCCATTAGCTTATACGTATTAATATTTGTTTAAAACTGATAAGTTTTAGCTAGGAAGAAAATTAACTCTTTACATATTACTGTGACAGCATCAATACAGTTTCTTTGGATTTCAATTTACAAATATTCAGTGGTGTTAAGAAGTGGGCACGACAATCTGGCAATCGATTTCAAAGGACTCTTCCATGGGGAAACTCTCTCCTGGGTTCTTTCAGAGAACATACACATTTATGATGATTACATCATTATTGTTGAGATCAGGGACAGCAAATAACTTAAAAGTTCCTCAGTGAGGAAATACATGAATAAACATTGGCTCATTTACCTGATGGACTACATTAGAGGTGTTCAATTGAATAGAATAAATCTTTATAGCTAAGTATCATAAAAATAATTTTGGGATTTTTAAGATGGTAGTTTTTTTTTCTTTTTTAAGTATATTTTATTGATTATGCTATTACTGTTGTCCCATTTTTTTCTCCTGTTTATTTCCCTCCACCCTGCACCCTCCTTCCTCGAGCATTCCCCCACCTTAGTTCACATCCATGGATTGTACATATAAGTTCCTTGGCTTCTTCATTTCCTATATTATTCTTAACCTCCCCCTCTCTATTTTCTACCTACCATTTATACTTCTTATTCCCTGTAACTTTCCCCCATTCTCCTCCCTCCCCTTTCCCACTGATAACTCTCCATGTAATCTCCATTTCTGCGATTCTCTTCCTATTCTAGTTGTTTGCTTAGCTTGTTTTTGTTTTTTTTTTTTGATTCAGTTGTTGATAGCCGCGAGTTTGTTGTCATTTTACTGTTCATAGTTTCGATCTTCTTTTTCTTAGATAAATCCCTTTAACATTTCATATAAGGCTTGGTGATGCTGAACTGCTTTAACTTGACCTTATCTGGGAAGCACTTATAGGAACTTATTTCCTGATAGTCTTTTCATATAATTAATATTTTAATTTATTATTCAGTAATAGCTGACATACAATATTTTATTAGTTTCAGGTATTTTAAACGTCAAAATAATAGAATATACTTAGCAAGATTGAGACATATAAAATTTCTAATGTAGGATCTTTTTTACCAAAGACAATGGCAATTTCATATGATTCATACGACCTTAAAATAGATGGTAAGTGCTAAATATTAAACGAAAACGATCCATCCATCTCAATTTAAGATAATGTGTATCTCTAGTGAGAGAGAAGTTAAGCAGGACAGAAAACAGCTGGGGTTTTAGCTATATCTTAAAATTTTGTTTATTTAAAATAAAAGAAAGAGGAGGACCTGTGATGGTGACGGTAAGTGGAAGCTACACTAACCTCCTCCAAGGATCAATCTGGAATTACAGCTAAATTGTAGAGAAATCATCCAGAACAACCAACTGAACACTAGCTGGAGAGAAGCCTTATAACCAAGGACAGACAGAAGAAACCACTTCACCACAACATGACTGGCAGGGAGTGCAGAGACTTGAGAGGGCAGGCTGGGTTCTCACGGGTGACAGCAGAGGTTTTAGAAGGATAGTACCGTGGCTGGGGAGGTTGCCTCAGAGAAGTGTGGGGTCTAGACACCAAGTACCACAGACAAAAAGGAAACCAGATAACATCTAGCCATGAAAAGCAGCAAGGTTTCTGTCTGCCAGGGAGAGATGGCTGGAGACTCGAGAGCCTCTTAAAGGGCCAATACATAAAAAATTACATTTGCAGTCACTTACCCTGGGCTCCAGCAGAGGGAGGCCAGAGTGGACTTGAGATGCTTGAGGAGAGTCTGGGGCTTGTGGCTATGGGGTGAGAACTGAAGGAACAGCTACCAGAGTCCCTGTGCTGAGTCATTCCCTGTACTGCAGGAACCATCGCTCTCAGGCAGAGCACCTCTCTCATGTGGCCAAATTCTGAGGGGAAGGAATAGCCCAACCCACAGGAATTACTCTGTCCATACTTGTGGTGCTTAAGCTAGGCTGCTGATGACAGATTGATTGGGTAAACAATCGATCAGTTTAATGGCTGATGAGTTTAACAGTTAAGGTGGAAAATACAAAGAGCAGCCAAAAGGGGGCACGAAGAAACAGACCCCAAGTGAAAGAACAAGAGAATTCTCCAGATGAAATAGATGATATGGAGGCAAGCAATTTATCAGATAAAGAGCTTAGATTATAAAGATATTTGACAGCATGAAAAGGATATAGAAGCCATAAAAAAGGACCAGTCAGAAACAAAGAATACAATACCTGAAATAAATTACACACTGGAAGGAATAAACAGTAGGTTAAATGAAGCAGTGAGTTCAATCAGTGATTTGGAAGACAAAGTAGAAAAAATAAAACACACAGAGCAGCAAAATTAAAAAGGCTTAAAAAAATGAGGAGAGCTTAAGAAACATTTTGGATAACATGAAGTATAACAACATCCACATCATGGGAATATCAGAAGAGAATGAGCAAGGGATTGAGAACCTATTTCAGGAAATAATGACCAAAAATGCCTCTAATCTGGTGAAGGAAAAAGTCACAAAAGTCCAGGATCTTAGAGAGTACTAAACAAGTTGGACCCAAAGAGGCTGACACCAAGATACATCATAATTTAAGAGTAAAAACTTAAGAGTAACGACTTAATGTCTTCATTGAGATTCCAAAGTCCTTTAGAATGCCCGCAAATGCATAGTCCTTCCTCCCCCCTCTGTTCAGTCTGGAGTACCATATCTCAGAAAAAGAAATAGAAGTCCCTGGTTCTTCTCTGCCCTAGCCATGTGGTCGAAAATAAGATGCCAATTGGCTGCCTCGCCTGGGTTTAAATCTCAATGCTAATCTTCCTCTGCTGCACCATTTCCGACTCCTCCCACAATTGGCCACAGCTGCCAGCATTCCCATATTTTTCCAGCTTTACTGGGCTGCCATAGTAAGTCCGGGCAGGTGTGGTTCTGTGGTGTGGAGCCAATCATCTCCAAGCTCTTACGCAGGCTCTGTAACCAGGGGAAGTTGCCTCCCAGGTACATCATGGGTTGAAGTCACTCCCATCTCCCTGGCTCAAAGCAGGGCCACAGCTATTTAACATATCTGTGAAACCAGTTAAAGTTTATAGATATGTTAAATGGTTGTTCTAGAGGTTATCTGCAATGGCCCTGCTCCATGCATCCCATCCCTCAGCTCAGGCTTGTGGGGGTGAGGACATCCTATATATATTTTTTTTTCTAATATTTCCTGGAGACTCTGAGTTCTGGACCCCATTACAAATCCCTATTTGGAGCCTCTCCTTGGCTGTACCTGTTACAGAAGGACACTTATAATGATAAAGGGGATAGGCCAACAAGATATAACCCTTGTAAACATTTATGCATCCAACATAGGAGCACCAAAGTATGTAAAGCAAATCTTGCTGGACATAAATGGAGAGACTGACTGAAATAGTCATACCCAGGGATTTTAACATACAATTGACTTCAATTGATAGATCTTCCAGACAGAAAATCAACAAGGACACTGTGGCCTTAAATGATTCACTAGATCAAATTAATTTAATTGATATCTTCAGAGCATTTCACCCTAAAAGCAGCAGAATATACCTACTTTTCAAGTGCACATGGAACATTTTCTAGGGTAGACCACATTTTAGTGCACAAAACAAGTCTCAATAAATTTAAGAAGGTTGAAATCATATCAAGCATCTTTTCTGACTATAATGATATAAAACCATAAATTGATCACAGGAAAAACACTGAAAAACATGCAAAGACATGGAAGCTAAATAACATGTTGTTAAACAATGAATGGGTCAACAATGAGATCAAGGAAGAAATAAAAATATACCTTGAAAAAAATGAAAATGAAGACAAAACAATAAAAAATCTCTGGAACACTGGGAAAGCAATCCTAATAGGGAAAAGTATAGCATTACTGGCCTGCTTCAAACACCAAAAAGCTCAAATAAACAAACTAACTTTACACTTAAAGGAAGTTGAAAAAGAACAACAAACAAAGCCCAAAGTGGGTAGACAGAATAAAGTAATTTAAATAGAGTATTAGAAAAATGATACAAAAGATCACTGAATCAAAGAGCTGGTTCTTTGAAAGATAAGATTGACAAAATTTTAACCAGACTCATCAAGAAAAAAAAGAGAGAGGACCCAAATAAATAACATCAGAAATGACTGAGTAGAAATAACAACTGACACCAAAGAAATACAAAAGACTGTAAAAAAATATTATGAACAATTATATGCCAACAAACTGGAAAACCTGGATGAAGTGGATAAATTCCTATAATGACATGATCTTCCAAAATAAATTAGGGAAAATCATAGAATCTGAATACACAGATTACACCTAATAAAATTGAAGCAGTAATAAAAAAAATCTCCCAACAAACAAAAGCCCTGGACTTGATGGCTCCACAGGTAAATTTTACCAAACATTCTGAGAAAAACTAACACCTCTCCTTCTCAAACTATTTCATAAAATTCAAGATGAGTTAAGGCTCCCAAACTCATTTTGCAAGGCCAGCATTATCCTAGTTCCAAAACCAGATAAAGATACTACAAAGAAAGAAAATTATAGGCCAATATCCTACATGAACATAGATGCTAAAATCCTCAACAAATATTAGTAAATTGAATATAGCTATACTTCAGAAAGATCAAACACCATGATCAAGTGGGATTTATTCTGGGAATGCAAGGTTGGTACAACATGCACAAATCAATAAATGTCATTCAACACATAAACAAAATGAAGAATAAAAACCACATGATCATATCAATAGATGCACAAAAAGGTTTTGATAAAATCCATCACCCATCTATGATCAAAACTCTCAGCAAAGTGGGAGTAGAAGACACATACCTAAACATAATAAAGATAATAGACAACCCCCCTGTTAGCATCATACTCAATGAGCAAAAACCACAAGAATTCCCCTTAAGATCAGAAACAAGACAGGGATGTCTGGTTCACATCTTTTCTTCAGCGGAGTACTGGAAGTCCCAACCACAACAATCAGACAAGAGGAAGAAATAAAAGGCTACCAATTTGGAAAGGAAGAAGTAAAACCACCTTTATCTGCAGATGGCATGATACTGTACATTGAGAACCCCAAAGATTCCACCAAGAAACTATGACAACTGATAAATGAATTCAGCAAAATAGCAGGATACAAAATTAATATCCAGAAATCAGTTGCATTTTTATATGCCAATAACAAACTAACAGAAAAGGAAATTAAGAAAACAATCCCTTTCACAATTGCTTCAAAAAGAATAAAATACCTAAGAATAAACCTAACCAAAGATGTAAAAATCCTGTATATGGAAAATTATTAGACACTGAAGAAATCAATTGAAGAAGATACAAGTAAGTGAAAGCACATACTGTGTTCATGGCTAGTAAGAAATTAACATCATTAAAATGTCCATACTACCCAAAGCAATCTATAGATTCAATGCAATTCATATCAAGATTCCAATTATGTATTTCACAGAACTACAACAAATATTTAAAAAACTTATATACAACCACAAAAGGCTCCACGTAGCAATAGCAATCCTGAGAAAGAAGAACAAAGTTTGAGGAATCACACTACCTAATGTAAAACTATACCATAAGGCTATAATAATCAAAACATCATGGTACTGGCATAAAAACAGACACATAGATCAATGGAACATAATAGAGAGCAAAAAAATAAACCTATACTTTTATAGTCAATTAATATTTAACAGGAAGCAAGCACATACAATGGGGTAAAAATAGTTTAATCAATCAATGGTGTTGGGGAAATTGGACAGATACATACAGAAAAATTAAACTAGACCACCTTCTTATACCACACACAAGAAAAAACTCAAAATGGATCAAGGACTTAGACATTAGACCTGAAACCATAAAACTCCTAGAAGAAAACATAGGCAGAAAATCTCGGACATGATGTGCAGCAATTTTTTATTGGATGTATCTCCCCAGGCAAAGAAACTAAAGACAAACAAATGTCAATACATCAAACAAAAGTTTTTGCACAGAAAAGGAAACCATGACAAAATAAAAAGACAACCCACAGAATGGGAGAACATATTGGCTGATACATCTGATAAGGTGATAAGGAGTTAATATCCAAATTTATAAACTACTTACAAAAAAACACAATGCCAAGAAAAAAATTTAAAAATGGCTAAGGACCTAAATAGACACTTTTCCATAGAGGACATTCAAATGAACAAGACAAATGAAAAGATGCTCAGTATCACTGATCATCAGAGAAATGCAAATTAAAACCACAATGAGATACCATCTCACACTTGTCAGAATGGCAATCATCAATAAATTAACAAACAACAAGTGCTGGCAAGGATGTGGAGAAAGGGGAAAACTTTTGCTCTGTTGGTGGAAATGCAGACTGGTGCAGCCACTGTGGAAAGCAGTATGGAGTTACCTCAAAAAATTAAAAATGGATCTGCCTTTTGACCCAGTGATCCCCCTTCTGGGAATGTTTCCAAAGGAACCCAAAACACTAATTCAAAAGAACTTAAGAACCCCTATGTTCATTGCAGCATTATTTACAATCGCCAAGATATGGAAGCAGCCCAAGGGTCCATCAATAGATGAGTGGATAAAAAAAAAACATTGGACACTTACACTATGGAATTCTAGTCATCCATAAAAAAGAAGACAATTTTACCCTTTGCCACAGTATGAATGGACTTGAAGAACATTATGCTAATGAAATAAGCCAGTCAGAGAAAGACAAATATGGGATTTCATTCAGATGTGGAATCTAATGAACAAACTTAACTAACACGCAAAACAGAGACCGACTCATAGATGGAGAACAGATTACAGCTAGTGGGGGTTCAGTTAGGGGGTGGAGGGATTGAGCAAGAAGGGAAAAGGACCCATGGACATTGACAACAGTGTGGTGATTGCTGGTGGGAGGGAGGTATAAGTGGACTAAATGGTAATGAAAAAAGATCCAATAAGGATTAAATATAATATAAAAAAGAGAAATGCAGTAAAAAGAAATAAATAAAACAGATGAGGAATAATATTCCCAGTAACAGCAAATGGAATGTTTAGGGATGAATTTAATTATAAATACAAATAACTGTGAAAACTATAATACCCTCTATAGGAACTAAAATAATACCCCATTAAATAAAAGGATAGAGCATAATCTAAAATTAAAATCTTGGAGTGTATAAAGATGTTTAAATTAATTTTATTTTTAATTAAAATCTAATTAAAGTTTCAATAAAAATATTTTTATTTGAAAATGAGAAAAATTTTATTTTAAAAAAGTTAATATAATGAACAAATTTGATACCCGAGGCAGGCTATTTTAATATTAGGTTTATTAGTTAGGGTTTTCCAGAAAACCAATAGAAGGCATGTGTAGGTGTGGGTGTGTATACGCTCTTCTCAGTCTTCAGCTTATTCGCTCACTCTGCAGATGTTGGGACTTCCCAGCCTTCACAATCATGTTAGATAATTCCTTTTAGTAATTGTATTTACAATCATTATTATTACTAATTAATTGATAAATGATCATTGATACAGTTAATTTATGTTAAAATATGTGTTGTTTGTTTATTATTAATAATTACTATTATAAAGATGTTTATTATAAGGATTTGGCTTACATAATTATTTGGCTGGAATGTCCCAAGATCTGCAGGGCGAGTTGGCAAACTCCAGACCCAGGACAGCAGGGGGTTCAGCTCCCCTCCGAGCCTGAGGACCTGACAAGCAAGAAAGCCAATGATGTAGTTCTTTTCTGAAGGCCAGCAGGCTCATGTTTTAGGAAGAAAGAATGTTTACTTGATTATGTAAGTTTTATAAAGTGTAAAACTTTGAAACCCTCCTCTCCTATATCAAGTGAGTAAATACTGAACCTGTATCATAGAGGATGCAAGGTAAAAATGACTTGTGAGACTGCTACTTGTGATCATTGGAGTTTTAGGAGTAGCTGGCATTAATTCATTCATCTTAGCCATGACTTCTATGAAAAGATGGTGGCAGTAGAAATGGCATGTGTTTTGGAACAAGACACAAAGGATTTAACTACACATGTACAGCTTGCTTCGGGTGACTTGGCAAAATTCCTACAGTACCTCAGTTTTTTTCTGTAAAATGGAGTTAGCAAAAACTACCAAGTGTTCTATGGTAGTTTTTAAGGGTTGATGAAATAATGGATATGAATACTTTGTAAAAACTTAGACATTCAAAATTAATTTATTTTTTCCACTTTCATTATTAGTCTTCTACCCATATTTATATGTGTAATCCTAGGTCCTAGACTTACATTCTTTCTAATAATTCACTATTTGTCTTTGTTTAACTATAATAAAAACTGCACTTACGGGAAGTTATAAAGATGCATACAATCATGGAAACTCTAACTCCTTTTAAGAATTTCTATAGTACAGTAGTACCCATGATAAACATTGTCAGTAAAACAATTGTCCATTAGATTTTAGTCTTAAAATTGAATATTTCCTGTTGAAACAATGGATCTTTGAGGTCCTCTTCAAAACTTGACAGATACCAATTAGTATATCATTGTATTCTTCCATTAAAGAAAAATTACTGCTGAAAGAACCCATTCCTTGGATTGACAAATTTGTACATATCTACCAATAGGTGAGCTTTATGCTAAGCCAGCATAATACTAACAACAAGTGAGTATCAATATGTAAATCACATTCTCCAGGTGCATGGAAGAACTTCAATCTGTGGAGTTTTCTTAGATGACATTTACAACTTTTTTCACATTTCCAATAATTGGGTGTTTTTTTACATGATTTTTCTCTAAACAAGGTAAAAGTTGATGAATTAGGTTTCTGCTTTGCAAATTAAAATCACATCTATTTTTGTTCATTGATTATACTCAAGCTATTATGATTGCAATTTTGGAATTTCCAAACTCTTTAGATGATAACCTTTTTACAGTTATTTAACTTATTTTTCTAATCACCTAAATTTATATGGAGATTTTATGTTTTAACTCTCAGAATATAAACTTAGTATTATCATTTTTAATCATTACATATCTTACAGTAAGTCGACTGCCGTTCTCAGTTACTTAAAATAAAAATCCTCTTCTGCATTAAGAAGGCAAAAAATCTGAGGACCAACGGAAAGTCATAATAATGATTTAGTGGCTTATCTTAACAGAAAGCTAAATGTTCAACCAAAGCATGTTCATCAAAGTCAGGGCTCTAGTTGAGAAAGCGATATTTTGATTCATGAGATGGAGATATCCAGGTAGATTTCCCCAACTATTTTGATTATCCAACCTGCTTTGAAATGTCTGAGCCTGCAGAAGATCATGTGGTAGGGCTTCAGCACCAGAAGGAAAGTGGTTTAATTATCATAATAAGTGGCAAGGTCAAATGGCTGGCAAGGGGGTCTCACCACATTGGCATGCTTAATAAGGCACAGTCACATTAGGGAGCAAATAAATAGATACGCAAAAAAGAATTTTAAATTTATGTTGGAATCTGTGCACATCTTTAATATCAGAATAAAGATATGGGACTTGGTACAATGTAGTTATCCAAAATGTTGTTGGTTTTGTAACTGAAAATTGTGTGACAGAGTTCATATATTTGTGATACGAGGTAGAAAAGAGTTGTTGATATTTGAGAATTACAGTGGAGAATAACTAGGGGTGAGGGGAGAGCATTAAGGCTCATAAATTAAATGATAACGAAAAATGAGATTCAAATAAGGTTGGCAAGGGAATGCTAACAAATGGAAGAGCACTAAAATTTTATAAAGGAAAAGTAAATTTTAGTTACTCCACACAAATGGAAAGTAAAGATGAGGGAAAAATAACGAGGGGTAACGAGAAGTCAATTATCCAGCCAGTTATCTCAAATTAGACTAAATGAGATAATAGGCCCTTAGTAAAGATTAGTCTTTATTGTATTCACTCGACACATATATTGCATTACTTTTATACAACTGTCATTGTGCTCAAATGTCAATATTGAAATTTCTCTCTTTAATGATGAACAGAGAAGTAAAACAACAAATGCTAAGGGGAAATAGTAGGAAGGAGAATTCTTGTGCCTTTCTTTGAGCAGTTAGCAATCACTCTTTTAGAATTCAACATATATGTATATACAATAGCACCAGTGTGACGAATGTCACAGAAGAAGACTAAATCATTGTGGATTAGAAATATTGCAAACTTTTTAAGTAACAAAAAGCAAACAGACAACTCCCTGCCATATCTCCCCTACTTCATCCAGTGTGTATTTTGAAATGTTGGCATGGTTTTTTGGGAATACTACTTTACTGCTTTATTAAATACTGCTTTGTATTTTTTTGCATATTTCACATGGATTAATTTTTAAATTTCGAATGATATGTATTTTTCATAAAAGGTTGAGGTATGTTTCATAATTTATATCACATTCATAATTGTCCATGGTTCTGGGCCTACTTAAAGTACACATTCAGTAAATATAAAATAATAAATGATCTGGATACAAGTTAATGTATAAAGACTCTTATCATAAAGGTTATGCCAATATTAGAAACAATTACCAATGCAGTGCAAAACTGTAGCTCTTTAAAGTTAGAGCTACAGGTTCCAAATTAATGAATATATAATATTCTCAACATCATATATTATAATAGTTTTATATAGCGGGTATATAGCACAATATAATAGAACACTCAGTAAAATAATTTGTCACAGGACAAAGAAGCAATTGTGAATGTCCTTCATATCTAAAAAAAGTATAACTATAATTGTAACAGAGATGAGGCTTATGATGTGGGTTCATAAAGTATCTATTAGATATTAAATAAAATAGAACAGCAATGAAATATCAGACTGAGTCATGCAGAGAATAGCAAGGAAGTAGGAGAACATGCAATTACATTTTGCAGCTCTGGAGCAAACCATCTCTGTATTCTTCTCAGCAATATTTCCTGTCAGTGAAATCAAAGATTAAGGCAACACTAGCTATTGGCCTCTGAGGCAAATCAAGTACCAGAGAGCTTTGAGTCAGTGACCATATTAAAAATGATTTGTACCTCATTATTTAAATGTAATTTTAGCAAGTTATATTGAGTACAACTTCAGTTTTTTTAATTTATTTCTCAAGTCTGGAATTGTGGATAGAATTCTTTTTAACATCTAATGTATGGTACCCATCAAAGATGTTTTAGGGACTTCAGAAATATCACGCAAGGGTAAAATTTTAAAATGAAATAACTTTTAACTTGAAATATAGGTTCGACTAAATTCAGACATTTTATGTAAATACTAATTTATTTTCTATTAAGTTCTTAAATATCGATACTTTATAAGAAAATGGGACTTTATTGTATATTATATAATCTGATTTTTTTTCTGAGTCATTTGTATCACAATTACCTGTGTGCATGGCACAAGTGGATACTCTGGCTCCAAAGAATCAGGATTTCAGAAAGCCAGTATGTGGGACCTATGAGATCACTTTAAACCTCAAGCGATCTAACTACATGTTATATAGATTGAGAACCACTGGCAGTACTAGAAAATGCGTGAAGTTGCGCGTTGTTTGAATAAAGGAATGGAGCATTGCTTTCTTACATTAAATTAAAATGAAATATCTTTGCAACAACTCTGAACTATATATATGGGTAATTGTTTTTATGTTTGTTTCAAGGTGAAGAAATTGTAGAGAAAACCTAGGTAAAACCCTCAAAAATAATATAGTCGCTGGAGAGTTTGGTTTTCAGTCTTAACTTTTAAGATGAATCATCTTAAACATTATATAAAATAAAATAATGATTTTTAAAACATTTTAATGGATATAGGTTTTTTGGCCTATGTTAACATTTTCAATAGAAAATGTTCTAGAACTAAAATAGTCACTTTTTATTATGCTCAGTTGGTTTTTAGACTGTTGAAAAAATTGATATAAACTGAAATTCATAAGAATTCAGTCATTAATAACTTGTTCATGAGCTGAGACAGGATATGAACTAATATTTTTCCATATAGGTTTTCTAGTTTTGAAGATTGTGAAGAGGCTGCTATATCTTTAAAAGCATCCCTTTCTCCTTTATCTGGGCACTACATTTTCTAACCTTCTTTATTATTGGTATGACCTTGAAACTGAGTTCTAACCAATAAAATAGGAGAGGCAAGGATATTTGACACTTGGAGACAGGGCTCTGGGGGCTCTGGAAACTTCCCAATGCCACGCTCCTCCAAGCTCTCTTCCAAGAGAGAAACCCATAGAATTAAATTATAAGGCCTGTGTTGAGGATAGCTTAGGTTGCCACCAGCTATTTTTATGTACTGCAAAGTAAAAATAAAAATTAACACTTAAAATATCAAAACAACAATCTTTTGTGATCAAGCCTTTACATTTTTAGGAATCTGTCTGTTAATGCAGCCCAACCTCTGGTAATACAAAAAAGAAAAATAATTTAAGTTAATGTTTGGTGAATTCACCTAAATTAAACCTCAATATTAGAGACAAGAAAATGAGTAAGGGAGAGTTAAAGTAGATTTACGAATTTTAAGGAAAAACTGTAACATTTTACTATTCTGAATCACATGGTCTATTTATACAAGAATGGCCAATATATTAAATGATATTACACAGGTATTATGTAGGTCCAAATTCTCTTTTGCTGAATTGTTTGGGCAATTTTACGGTAATGGGATACTCTACCATTTGGTGAAATCAGCCTACTTGATTATAACTACTTCACTGAATCTCAGAATTGTGTAGCACTGGCCTGAGGTGAGTGTTTCCTGAAGCTGAGTATCTGTATAGAGCTCTCTGATGTCTCAACATACTTTTCAAATATTCCGTGAGTCCCTTGACTAAAGGATGTTTTTATTTTTGTGCGTCACCTTTTCAAAACATATCCATCTCTTTCCTTGGCCTCTGTGGTAGTTAATAATTCATCCTGGTCCCCATCTGCAGGGATTGTGCTAGATGCCCTTCGTCAGTATTTCAAGAATAACCTTTCTAGGGAAGCACATTACAGTTCTGGTGATGAGGCTTATCTATTCAATAGGTAAAATGTGATTTTTAAAGAACAAAGCCAGCTTTAGCTTTCCAAAGAATGTCATTCAATCTAACTTAACAGTTCATCTTAACTAACAACCTTTCCTTACCTAGTTTATACTAACAAAAATAGAACTTTATTCTTGTGTAAGGTGATCCAGACATCTGTACTTTGTTGACTACAAA